>BQKZ01002489.1:0-37810 GCA_036244855.1 Temnopleurus reevesii
ATCATATTCGTACATCATATGAATTTCTACAAAATTGATGAAACAATACAAATCTGACATTACCATCATGAAGATATTTGCCTAAAATGGAAATTTTCTAAGCAAATGGACCAAAAACAATGAAAACATTGCTAAAAGATTGGCAGATTTGCTTGCATTTGCAGAAAAACACGGGCTTGCGACACTGATCTGAATCCTTCCAATTTTAAAACAGAAATCATCAAATTTGTTAATTAGCAGTCATACCAGGCATTCAATTCCTTGATATTTTGTGGTCAAACTACTGTAAATTTTGCATCTTATTCTTAGTCTTAAACTAGTTTAAATGTCAACGGAAGCAATTTTACGGTAAATCTTTGTGCAAAACTGGGTCTACGAATCAAGATAAGATGACACAGTTTGTTGACAATTTTCACCATGCAATGCAATCGTTTCGTCAATAGAATTTTGATATCGCGACATCTCCATGATTCTTTTGTGAATTAATTTTATTTGTAGAAATATTTGAAGCCTAACATATCTAGTTTCATTTCGTGCCAAGATTTTAGGGCAAACCCGGAGAATAGCGACCAGGTGCGCGCGATGTATTCAATTTGTGTACAATCCTATGGAAGCGTGCGGTAGTGCGTTGGCTACGATTTTTGCACCAGATTCGATCAACAAACATTTGGTAAAGTTGGCACAAGTTTACACTTTTAACACCAAAAGCGATTAAATTTTCAAAAGATTTCTTGAAATATTGAAGGAGGGGAAAGAAAATAACATTGAAAACCATTATTGTGTTTATAAAATGAAATAAAAGTCGCTTTTGGACTTGTTTTGTAGATGGTTACCTGTGTGTATTTTTGACTTCCAGACTTCTGCCGCCAGTTTGCAATTTTTACATTGCAATCTGGTCGCTATTCTCCGGGTCTGCCGATTTTAGAAAGTAATTTTGTATTTTGAGAAATATATGTTGCCAAGTACCACAATCTAAAAATGCTCCAGAAAAACAATACGAATTAAGGTGACCCCATCATACTGATGAGTGAGACTCTGTCTGAGTGACCTCATTTCTTCATCTCCACCTCTCGATGCCGCCAAAGTTTCAACGGAGCACGAGCTAGAGCTTATATTCCCCCGCTGCTCCGGCGACCCAAATGCTGGCTGAGCCGGTTTCTCCCGTTCCCAGTTCAAGAGCCACTAAAACAAACACAATTTACAGAGACATACCTCGTTCTGGCCTTCCATCTGGGAAGCCATACAGCGGGTCAAATGTTGGATTATTCAATATATCAGGTGCTGCCTCTGGATTAGATACATAAGCTGTCCACATTGTCCCCATTTTGGATCCCTTCTCGTCACGAATCCGAGCAAAAACGAATGGATTCCAGCACCACGCGACGCAATCACCCTATGTAAGAAAATCACATCAGCCAAGCGTGCCCTAATTCGTGCACACAAACATCCTACGAATAAAACATTCAGTTTTCGAATGAAATTTGCGATTAATTTCGCGTGAACAATCTATTGTGGCGTAAAGAGAAAAAACCGGGGAGAATACTGCATCATAAAAATAACATTAGTGGAAGAGTGGTTTCAAGTAAAAAGAAATTACCTTTTATGTACTCAATGCATACCTGTCAACATTGGCCAATTTCAGATCAGGACGCTTCTCGCAATGGATCGTACCAACATGTTGAGTACAGGGACTTACGTCATAAAGCTGCTTGTAGAAGTAAGAACGACTGGTGACCATTTCTCAGGAGCCAACACAGTGATGCAGACTCTCATTGAATGCAAGAAAAAGCGACCAGTCATTAAAAGATTTGCTCGTATTGTATGAACAGCTTCAGGAGTCACAACCCAGTTTGTACAGTTGGTTCACTATTCTTCTACTCTGCAAGGCCAGTAATACTGGCAATCATGACTACAATCATCATCCTCATCATCACCATCATCATCACCATCATCCTCACTATCACCAGCACTATCATCATCATCATCATCGTCATCATCATCACCATCATCATCATCATAATCATCACCATCATCATCAATATCATCACCCTCATCATCACCCTCATAATCATCATCACCATCACCATCATCATCATCATCATCATCATCATCATCATCCTCATCATCATCATCATCCTCATTCATCATCATCATCATCATCATCATCATCATCATAATCATTGTCGTCAATATCATCATCATCGTCGTCAACATCAACATCGTCATCATCACCATCATCATCACCACCACAATAACCATGATCATGATCATCATCATGATAATCATCATCATCATTCCCACAATCATCATCATCACCATCACCCTCCTCATTAAATCATAACCATACCTTACAAGAAATGCATCACAAAAGAAACATGACAACTCCATCTTACGTATACGCATTTTTTTATTTTATACTTCACAATAATGATTTCGGTCTTTTGTCCATCTACATTCATTGACGTCCATCCATGGAACAAAACTATGACATAGAGCTAGACCTACACAGAAAATATCAATATATATATAGTTTTTCATAGTAATTTACTCTCTCTCTTTGACAAAACATTTTCATTTGTGTACAAACACAATTATTCAGTTTTACATATATTACTTCCGGTCTACAAAATACAACCATTCCACAGTACTTTAAGAACTAATCTTTTGAATACCAAAAGGGCATACATCTTGATCTTCATGTTTATAAAAATCTTAACAATCACTTGATTGCTTGTGTTGCCAATGAGTGGATCAACATTATTCACATTAATGCTTGAGCCTTCTTCATAAATACACATTTCATATTAAGACATCAAGAATTAGAATAAGGATGATTTACTTTCTCTATCAATGCAGGTGCAGATATATAAATTCAGAGAAGCCAACATTCTGGAGTATACATGTCGATAGAAATGAAAATGTGACTCACCAAATACAAACAGTTGAAACAAGCCTTTTCTCACTTGCACTTTCTCTAGTGAGACAATATTTAATTTTCCCATTTGGTGACTTCCATTCTAATTTCTATTCTTATGCATATTCCACAAGCAGGGCGCTACACACCAACTTACCCACATGCCCGGGGCAACAAAATTAAGCTGTCAGGCAAGTAAATGAAATTGTCACTTGCCCAATTGGGCAACTAACAATTCTATACTACATGTAGTTTTCCTCTATATGAAAATTTGCATTGGCCATCAATTTTGCGCAAAACAAACACTTGTTCGGGCAAGTGATTGGAAAAAATAGTTGCCAGATAGGGCAACTGGTGAAAAAAATTCTTGTAGCACCCTGCAAAAGGTTGGCATCTCTGTATGAGTGTTTTTTTGAATGGCGCATACCTGTCATGCTTGGCATAGCACAATAAAATGCAAATATATCTTCACTGATTTCAAGAAATGGCATACATTTGAGGGATATGCCACTCAACACAAAAGAGCCCAAGATTACTATTGTATTCAAAAGTTTGGAAATAATAAAGCACAAGCTTTAGTACACTTGTTGCAATGACGGTATATCGCAAGTGCAATCAGTAAAAGATGAGACATTTGTTTTCATATCAGCTGAAAGATGCATTAAAGCATTGTTGTTAGAATACATAATACCCTTTACTGGGCCAATAAAGAGGCAAATGAGGAGGTTAAAAATAGGGTATTGAATAATAGGCTGGTTTACTAACAGATGCAAATTTACTCCCGTTTCTGACCCAATGACCGTAGTATCATGGTATTCTCTAGACCGGCCAGTAACAATTAAACTACAATACTTGGAATCCACTTGGCATAAATTGCTTGTGGGTACGTCCGAGAAAGGGAGAACATTTTAAACAAAACAATATCTCTACCATTGAGGATCTAGTAAATCTTGCCAGATACACAGAAATACAATAGGAGTATTTTATGCTGTTTGCCTAGTGATTCTAGGAATAAATTGCAGGAGAACCAAAGAAACAACCATTTCAACTCATCCTGCAGCCACTACTGATCAATACCTTAGAAATGTAGAACCATTAAACTTGATGCAAAATTGAATATGCTGGTTTACTAAAAGATTCAAATTCTTGCAAGTTTCTTGCCAACAAAAATAATTACGTGGTATTCCTAAAACCATTAGTAACAATTGGACTACAACAATTGCAGTTTGCACAAATTACTTGCTGCTAGGTAAGGAAATCATCTGGAAAGCTCTGTTAGTCAATAACAGACTATAAGTACAAAACATGCATAACATTTACATCTCTTAGCAAACTCAACCTATTTTACTGTTAACAAGAAATCACAAAATATCTGATAAACAAGCCCACAAGTTATATTCAAGGATGAGGGTATTTATACTTATTCATACTATAGCAGCAATATCTTCCTATCACATGAAAAGGAATGTATCTATAAAAAAAAGATTACAATATAAAAGCATGCTTTGCCTAAATATAAATGTCTTTTTCAAGCTTTGCTTTTTCTATGGGGAATGGGAGTACTGCATTACAAATAAAGTTCACTTCTAAAAGGTAGTACAAGAAAAATTCTAATTTCTTTGAAAATTATATGACACTCATACTGTTGTACAGCTTAATTAGCATAACATCCTACTTTGAGCAAAGCTACCACACAAAAGAATAGACATCTATTCAAAAATAATTCCACTATTTTCAGTTCAGATAAAATAGAATCGTGAAACTTTCTTCTTCTCTTACATCTTAATATCGCAAATGGAATGTGTGAGTAAAGTAGTATACCTACACACATAGAATAGGACATATGCCCTATACAATCAAACAGTCCCAACCACATCTCCTTTTCCCATCAATCCTTCTTATAAATAATAATGAGAAAGAGGAAAAAGAAAGATTTGTAATCATTGCCCCTCCTTGCCAATTGCCAATTAGCAACATTGTGTTTGTGAGCCATTGCAATTAAGGTTTGTTGGTTTGAAAATGTACCATCAATCTTGCGCAGAAATACTACAAAGCATTGCAAAACCAAAGAACATTCTACATGGTTTTAAGCAAGTCTGGGATCATACCATTCTCATGTAGATTGTCAAAAAAACAACAAATTAATATCTTCTTTTTTCATGCTTTACGACCAATGCTAGGTTGTAATATAAACAAAATAAAGTAACCAGTAAACATATATTAAATAAACATTGTAGATAATTGTAAACTGACTAAACATGAAATGACAGGGTAACCCATGATTCCTGTGTGTATTCAAAGCATAATTAGCAGCATTTCTGCAACATTAAAAGAATCTGCCATGATAACATCTTCTGATTTACATTGTACATTTGATAAGAAGTCCAATACTGATAAAAGTCATCTGCAACATAACATCCAGTATACATCAATTGGCACTATTGATGCCAACCACAATTCTTACTTTTCTATCCCTAATGAAATTCTATCTGAATCTAATAAGACAAATGCATGTACAGTTAAGCCCACAAGGAAGTGCTACAGTTTACCTGTTTTCATGTAGAATCCTTATGGGAAACAGGTATAGTATAGCTTTCTCTTCTGGGCTTAACCGTTAAAACAACTCGCCAAATCTAGACTGAAAAGGAAGGAAGAAAACTTGTTCCCATCAAACTTTGTCATAAAGTTATATATGAGAAATCATAACTGAAAACAAGGAAAGTTTGGAAGGATAAAAATCATATTCTTCCCTCCAAATTCATGATAGTTGGGAGGTATACATGCACAGAGCTAAGTAGATTTGCAATGGATTACACAGTCCTACGTTTCCTCTATGAAGTGCAATGGAAATGCCCCGTATTGCACGATTTAGCAGTCAAACATCACACATAAAATTAATCAAAACATAAAACATTAATGCACAAAATCATAATTAATCATAAAAAAAGTTCCTTTCATGAACTGTTTTTCACTTTTGCAGGAGATCTCTAAACCATGTACAGTTATACATAATTCATGGTAATCTGAGAAAGGGGAATTATTTGGTGTACTGCAGTAAATGCACTTTCATTAAAAAATAATAAGGAAATTATTGATCCATATGAATGGATGTTTGTTAGTAATATTTCAATCAATTGAAGCTGCGATAAAAAGATAAATGCAAATAATTATTGCATGATTGCATTGTCTTTATCCATGTTCATCTTCTGCATTCTAAAATGATACTCAACCCCCAAAAAACAGTAAGAACAAAAATTGTTTTCATTGTTGTATTTAAGTTGCAATCACTGGAGTAAAATGTTGGATTGTGAAATTCATCATCTTGAGGTCAATACATTTCTTCTGAAGAATCAAAACATACTGTATATATTATCAGTTTGGAATGAAAATGATGCTTTATTAATACTGAATATTCTTAATTCAAATATAAGAAGTCAGCTTCAATAATATAGCCATACTTAGAAAACATTTGATTCACAGAAAATTGCCCAATTACGGAGATCGACGCCAATGTACCAAAATATGCATGAGGTGCATTTTCATATGAATTCAAGGTTTTCATGAATATCTGAGAGTGAGGTTATTGTTGTCAAGCTTCCTCTCACTTTTGATCACCTGTTGCGTTATTCACATTTTCATTTTGAATGGTTGGCATCTCTGTAATTGGTGAGTAATAATTTTCAGAATCATTAGCTCTCATTGACAAAGCAGNAAGTGCAATGGAAATGCCCCGTATTGCACGATTTAGCAGTCAAACATCACACATAAAATTATTCAAAACATAAAACATTAATGCACAAAATCATAATTAATAATATGAAAGTTACTTTCATGAACTGTTTCACTTTTGCAGGACATCTCTACACCATGTACAGTTATATATAGTTCATGGTAATCTGATGTAAGTATTATCTAAGCTGAAGATGAAGTGATGCCACTTCGAAACATGTTCTTATTAAAAAGTTGTATTTTCTTTGTTAAAATATTATTTAAAATGATGAAAGGGAATAATTTGGTGTACTGCAGTAAATACACTTTCATTAAAATAATAAAGAAATTATTGATTTATATGAATGGATGTTTGTTTGCATTTTTTTTGCACAATTTGGTAACAATTATTGCATGATTGCATTGTCTTTATCCATGTTCATCTTCAGCATTCTAAAATGATACTCAACCCAAGAAAAGAGGGGAAAAAAATCTTCATTGTAAGTAAGTTGTGATCATGGAGTAAAATGTTGAATTGTGAAATTCATCACATTGAGGTACATTACGAAATGTATTAATGCATTTCTTCTGAAGAATAAAAAAATAAATTGTATATATTATGAGTTTGGAATGAAAATGATGCTTTAATACTGAATCTTCCTCATTCAAATATCAGTAGGAAAGTGAGCTTCAATAATATAGCCATACTAATCCAAAATTTGATTGAGAGAATAATTGCCCAACAAAAGAGATGGCAACTGTTCCAGAATATGCATGAGGTGTATTTTCATATGGTTTTAGGGGGTGTTGCTCAAAATCAACTGCAACATTGCAAAGTGTAACACACATTTTTATTCGCATAGGTATGCGCATTTAACAAGATGCGCATGACACAATGATTTTGATTGGCACGTTCCGATCAATTGCAACTAGCGATCAATTGCAGCTTTTGAACAACACCCCCTAAGACTTTCATCACAAGTAAATGCCTGAGAGGGTGGATATTGTTGTCATGTATGCTCTATCTTTTCTTCGGCTGTTGCATTATTCACGTTTTAATTTTGACCTCACGCATATTCTAGAATGGTTGGCATCTCTGCAACAGGTGAGTAATAATTTTCAGAATCATTAGCTCTTATTGACAAAGCAGAACTGCTGCTGACTTTTACAGTGGTATATTGAGACAGTTGTAATTGGATACATAACAAAAAGAAACAAATACTTTGCCCGCCTATGCCTGAAAATGGTAAAATACCGTTTAGCCATATTATTAACCTCTTAGTTTCAAGAAGAATATGCAAAAAACTTTTCCGAACAATATATTAAATACATATCTATATATACTGCTTTGGGGTGGGGATAACACATGCAATATAAATTCTCAATTCATTAATATCAATACAACAATGCTCCTTTTAGGCATGCTGTATATTATGATTCAGTACTGGCAAATAATTGGTATTTAATCATCATTTATGAATGACATTATAGACTTGTTAAAGGTTCATCTGCTGTAGCGACCCTCTCCTATGATTCCAAAATGGTTGCCTTGATTTCGTCTAAGTAGTTGGAGAGTAAGCTGGAATCGTTTGATTTCCCATCAACAGAAATGCCACCACCATCCTGCAAACAAACAAAGAAAAAATGATTTTAGGAGACTGATATGAATGACAATTTAGATTAGAACATATAGACTAAATGCCAAAGCTCCATATATCATACAATACAATATAACTTCATATAGCACACCAGACGCAAAAGAATGTTTTCAGACAACTTGAATCCTAATTACTGGGGATGTGGCATAATGCCTCCAGCCTCAAAATTTCGCCGTGCCAATTCTACTAAAAAATTTCGCACTCTGTGGGATTGTGACTTTATTCTTTCAAGTCTCCCACAAATTTTCAGACCAATAACGCCACAACCTTGTATACAGGTTTCTTTATAGTACACATGTGATGAGAGAAAAAAATTACAGACTCTAACCAAGGTAATTATGCACCCCTTTTCCATCTAACCCTTGTACTCTCCAAATGTCTTCCAATCCAATACCTCTCATCACCTTCCCTTTCACCTTACCATTGTTTTGAGTAGCACACAGACTTGATGACCCTTAATTGAGCAGCTGGACAGAGAAGCGGTTCTTTCTACTCTCTCGACCACTGCCATATGAGAGAAGCAAACTCTAACTCAAATGTTTATGCATCTCCTTACTCTTTAACAATTACACCCGACATAACTCTCCCGATCTGAAGCTCCCCACCTTCTCCATCAACTTACCATTGTTTTGAGTAGCACACAGACTTGATGGCCCTTCATAGAGCAGCTGAAAAGAGATGCGGTACGTTCTACTCTCTCGACCACCGCCATATGGGAGAAGAAGCAGACTCGAGCCAGGGTGATTGCAAATTCCACTCCTCCAGGGGGAGTGGTGAAGGAGTTCTTCGCTGAAAGCTCACCCTTGCTTAGAAGCTCTGAGTAATGCTCTCTGTAAAGTGGAACAAAATCAATTTCAATAAATATGCATGGAATGACAGAATTTACAATTCAACATATTCATCCAAAGGCAGAATCTTTAAATAAAAAAGCTAGGAATTATATTTGATTGACAGCAAGAAAATAGAGTAATTTGGATTTGAGTTTGGGCAGCTTCATAGAGCAAAACCACATTCATTCAATGTTGTGACAAAAAATAATTATTCTCACATTTAAAATGACAGCTTTTGGTTAATTTTGATTAATTCTATATTTGATTTCTTTACTTTTCAAACCAATCATTCCATTATTGTCAAAAATCTTAGGGAATGTTGCTCAAAATCAACTGCAAGTCAACTGCAACTTTGAAAAATGTAACACACATTTTCATTCCCACATGGAATGTGCATTTAACAAGATGCGCATGAAACAATGATTTTGATTGGAGCGTTCCGATCAACTGCAACTTGCGATCAATTGCAAATTTTGAACAACACCCCATATATCTTAATTTCTTTAATACATATACCGCAATGCTTGGTATCTCTGCACTATGGTTGATATATTACCTGCTGCATGGTGTGGCTAACATGTAAGATGAAACTGGAAGATGGACCTTGAAATCTATCTTTTCACTTGTTGCACCTTTGTCATCCTTCAAGAGAAAAAATAACACACAAAAAACATAGTTAAAAGACTGTTCAACAAATAATAATAATGCCATTTTTATAGCGCCTAATCCACTCTGTGGAGTGCTCAAGGCGCATTTAGAGAGAAGTGAAAGTAAGTAAGATTTACTTAAGAAGTAAACAGGTAAGTTTTGACAAGTTTCTTGAAAGACATGAGAGTAGAACAGCTTTTTATGTCTTCAGGTAGGTTATTCCAAAAAGTCGGGCTGGTGAATGAGTATGCACGTTCCCCCCAGGTTTAAGAAACTTTTGGTATGTTGAGAAGGCCAGAAGAGGAAGAACGGAGTGATCTTGAAGGAAAGTATCATGAGGGCCCACTTTCTTTCAAAAGATTTTCAATTCTTTAAGAAATATATGGGAAATATATTGAAGGAAGGAAGTTGCAACTTTGGAGAATTCCTCATAGAATTCTGAGGTATTCAAATGCACGGTAATTGAGATTTATAATGAAATCAATTCTAAAAGGTTATAGTTGCCAATTTATCTTTTAAAAAAAGAAGAAAAAACCCACTTTCATACCTCGACTATATTAGTGAGAGTTTCTTTGAGTTTCTGGAACATCATAAATGCATGAATCCAAAAATATTCACTGCTTGCCCATGAATAACATAACTTTCCCATGATTCATTTCAGACGTCACATTCTTAATTTGAGGAACACACTGGGTGACTTCAAGTACGGTGTTGAACGCTAGTGTTGGTGTTGCAGCAAAACCAACACCAGCCTCAACACCAAACTTGAGGTCTGTCGGAGTTTGGGGTAGACCTCACAAGATTCTTACGTATTTCCGGTCGTTTCTGTATCACTTCATAAACCGAGCTCCAACACCGTTGGTCAGTTTACAGGGCTGTTTTGCTCTCTCAACACCAACACCAACACCGAACACCATACTTGAAGTCACCCAATGATTACATACCTTGACCATATATGTGAGAGTTCCCTTGAGTTTCTGTGGCATTGTGATGGCATGGATGGTGAAAGCAAACTGGCCCTCATTGGATGCTTCAGGAGGAAGCTGGAATGGTACTTTAACTCCGTCATGTTGAGATGAGCCCGCCTGGGAAACAAACTTCCCCATGATTCAGATCAGACGTCACATTCTTAATTTGAGGAACACAATGATTACATACCTTGACCATATATGTGAGAGTTCCCTTGAGTTTCTGTGGCATCGTGATGGCATGGATGGTGAAAGCAAATTGGCCCTCATTGGATGCTTCAGGGGGAAGCTGGAATGGTACTTTCACTCCATCATGTTGAGATGAACCAGCCTGGGAAAACACAATGAAAGGTTGTCTTCAAAAATCTTGTTTCTTACTTTCAAAACCCTACATGATGGTCCAGTGAATATCGTAGAGATTCTCAAAGTATCATGCCTTGAAACACAATAAAAAGTTGTCTTCAAAAGTCTTGTTTCTTACTTCAGAAATCCTAAATGATGGCTCAGTGAACATTGCAGAAGGTTTCAAAGTATCATCTCTTGAAAGTACAACCGCATTCAACTCAATTTTATAGTGAAAGGGCATTCCAAGGAGCAGCAACTAGCCTTTTAAATTGCTAAGATCTGATGTAGGTGCACATTATGACTCACTTACATAATGAAAGACTTCTGTTTTGGTTTTTTTTTGCTTTTCTTTTTCTAGCTGTCTTCTTTATTTTGTCTTTATTCATTCCTCCTATTTCGAGAAACAGTGTCTGTTGTACACTTTTTTTTAACAATTGACTTGATTCAAACATTTTCATTGAATGTATAGCTTTTTCAACTACTCTTCAACTCACCTCTCGTATTAGCTTTGTGTTGAGGGAGTCCAGGACGTTGAACTCTAGAGCTTTGAGGTGTGATGTTGTCTGGTTCGTGAAGATTACAGAAATGACCACTTGGGAGTTCTGCTTCGGGTCTATTCTTGTTTCATACATCTGCGAAAAGAGAGAGAATGGTTACATTACTTCACCCATTGAAGATTGGATTTTTCAATGCCTAAGAACACTGATGTGGCAATTTATTTATTGTGTATAGATAAATGGAACAATACTTCCCAAACATAAGGTCTGCCGAAAGAAAATGGGTGTCAACAAAGACAGAACAAATGTTCTGAAAATGTAAATGAAAATTTAGAAGAACTATTTTTGGAATACAAAATTTGGGATAGAGTTACTTTACAATCAATTCATGGACTTGATGAATTACTTCCCAATTATGGACTTGAAAGATGGCTCCATCAGTATACCATGGTAAATACATGTAGCTTGCAATCAGGTACACAATGTTTGTAATAAAATTGACAAGAACTATTCACTTACCATCTTTATAGACTCATTCTCAGCGAGAAGTCTGTAGCTTGACATGGCCTGAAAAAAAATCAACAATAGGAAAGAATGATCCCAGCTGTACATTGAATACCATCCAAAACAAACAAACTATGTTAGTATATTAAATACAGTCATTTGGACAAGTCTAACAACAACGACTGCACTTTTCAAAACACCAATAACTATGGAAACAATGCCACTGACAACACCTTTGATGGGTGGAGACATAAAAGAAATACTCCTGTAGGTTTTGTACACACAAAAACCATACAGTCAAATCTGTCAATAAAAATCACCGAAAGGGACACAGAAAATGGCGTCTTTAACAGCAGGTGGTCTCTGTATACAGGTTCATTTATGTATAAATTGCTTTCTAGAGGGTCAAGAAAGGTGATCTTTATCAACAGGTGGTCTTCCGATACAGGTGGTTGCTAAGCAGGTTTGACTGTACTATGACTTACAGGAATTACTGGATCTGGTGTTTGTTCCTCAGAAAGATCTTCAACAGCCTCATAGCTCTCTTTGCTGGCAGATTTCTTCTTTTTCTTATCCTTCTTTGTCTTCTTCTCTTTACGATGCTTCTTGGAGGATTTCTGTAAACCAAACGATGAGCATTAGAACAGGGTGATCATATTGTACTTATTCTATTGTAAAGGCCGTTACTTCAGCGTTCAAAATTTTCAACATGCTTCACTGAATTTTGGGCCTTTTCACACATTAACAAGTTCTTATTTTCACGTGGTGAAAGATAAATTGTAAACAAGATTATGGGCAATCTAATGAGTGAAAAATTAAGTAGATTCATGCCAGAAAAATTCATGAAAATAAAACCCAAGCAAAATTTTTAGCTTTCATATAAAACTGCTAATATTCCTAAGAAAGATATTCATTATTGGAAAGTAAAACACTGATTGCTGAATAAATGTCATACAAAGTTCAATTGAGGAATCATGAAAATGTGCTATAAAACACCTTGCATACAAAAATATTCAACATACATGTAATACAAGACTCCAGGGAACAATTTACTAGCTGATTAACACAAAAAAGATAATTCTGCTTCTGTGTCATAAACTTTCCAATTACAATGAATCACAAAATTATACAAAAATCACAATGTACAACATGCCAAAATATCAAAGTAGAAATAACAGAAATATAAAATATTTGGGGCTGCATGCTTAAAAACATTTTTAAACATTTGAATTCTTTCATTTAGTGGAATATCAAACTTTGAATTTTTATGATGGAAAAATGAAAGTTTACATTCAACAAGAATGTGGATGACTTATTAACATTACCACTTTGAGAAAAAAAATTCATAAGTTAAGCAGCTTGCATGAATGATAGATTTGGTTCCGTCAATTCAATTCAGTTACAATAAACACAAACATAACACATTTTGTGTTGCTTTTTCTCCTCCTTATCTGCAACATTTTTAAATTTTCCTTTATTAATCTCTACGCAAATTGGACTGCAAAAATACATTTGGGAAGAAACAAACCTCTTCTACATTGGCACTGTCTGGGGAGACTTTGCCGTTGGTTGCAGGGGTAGGGGTGGGGGTCGGGGCGGGAGGTGCAGGTGCATCTTGGGATAACCAGAAGCTTAGATCATCCACCTGTCGGACAAGAAAGAAAGAGATAGGGGACATATAGAGACACAGATTTCACAGTCATGCTACAGGTGGTTTAAAGGTAAATGCACAATTATGTGTGAGCATGCAAAAAATGCTTTAAAAAATTGAAAAATTGTAAAAGCCAGAGCTTGATTGCAGTGGTTGAACAGGTACCCATTGCATAGAACTTGCTGCCATAAAAAAACAAGGTACATGCCCAGATTTTTTATCAGGTGTAATAAACATGCCATTTGAGATAGCTGGAAACAAGATCACAAAGAATGTGCATGCTCTTGTAAAGGATGTTTTGGGTGTGTGTGTGTTTTTTGTCAAACAAAGAAGTTTAGAATCAATTTTTTCTGGTCTATTTAAAAAAAAAAGAAATCTGCATTCACAAACAATTTTCATACGAATTTACAAATTAACTACAAATATGTAACATGTGAAAATTATTGAATAACAAAACTCTTAACTAAATTAGAAATAAAACAGATTTGAAGACAAACATGCGTATTATCTCAATTTGATTTTTTTTTTCCGAAACAAGCACCGAACCAATGGATGAAAGAAAATGGCAATCCTATTTCAGCATTTTATTATACTGCGGGGATATTGCTAGGAACTTGCAATCAATTGAAAGTTGCAGTAAATTGGCACATGCCAATGAAAATTATTGTTTCATGCATGTCTCTTAAAGAGCAGACAATGAGTAAGTGAAGTGTGCACATCAAAGTTCTAGCAACACAACATTTTTGTTTGTTCTCCATCCAAAAACTCTAATTCTAAAAATGACCTGACCTACCGTTTTGTTCTTTTTCTTTAAATGCACATTTAAAATATAGAAAATGCATTCATTAGCAGGCATGCAAATACAACATAGTAGGTTTACATCAGCATTTACATCAATACACAGCTTAAATTCATACAGTAATCAAACTCAATCAACAACAATAACCAAAAACATTGTAACATAACCTGATGAACTTTTCAAGACGAAACAACAACACTTGTTGCGATACATACAACATCAATAAAACAGTTTATACCAAAACAACCAACTGACACCAATCACTTTTTCACTCTAAACAAAATTACACTACATATCATATCAAGAACGGTTTACATTAAAATAATCGACTTGACATCAAAGGTGCGACTTACTGCTGGAGCAACAGCAGCAGCAGGAGCTGGAGCTGCAACAGGCTCCGGTTCTTTTGGAGCAGCAGGAGCGGGCTCTGGAACATCCTCTGTGTTGCCATTGACAACGGGCTCCTCACTATCTTCGCCCATGAGGTTCATTTCCGCTGCTGCACCTTCTTCTTTGCTGGATTTGGACTTCTTCTGCACAAAGAGATTTTACAAGCATTGAGAGTTGATAGTGCATGTATATAAAATGAAATTTCCACAAAATGCTTATTACAGGACTGCCATGAGTGTTTGTGTGTGTGTGTGGGGGGGGGGGGGATTTTTAATCTCCCTAATTCAGCAAAATGAAAAAAAAAATCCTACTGCAATTTGCCAATAGGATCAAAACGTTAATACACCTTGCACAGCAACTACCCAGGACAATGATGTAATGTGTTATGCGGGAGCAATGTAGTAATTTCAAAACTCTGAGGTTTTATACCCGTTCAATGTTCCCCATTTCATGGTTCAGTCAATTTTCCTGGTATCCCATTCCAATAAGCTCTGTAATTTAGCATGATTGCTACACAAAAGATGTTTTCAACTTTTCAGACAGAGCTGTACTGTTAGGTTTTAAAAATATTTTGCTCAATGTCTAAAACTACTTTTCTCATCAAAAATCCATGCTGCAGTAAATACTACATGTATTCAATTTCCGAAGTTACCTTTTTCTTATCCTTGGATGGCTTTTTAGTTTTCTCCCTTTCTTTTTCCTTGGATCTCTTCTTCTTTGGTTTATCCTGGAGTTTGCTGACCTCTGCCTCCTCATGGGTGGTGGCCAGAGCGGGGGCATTCCGATGCACTCGTACAGGTAGACGGTCACTTTCGTCCAATGGCCTGGAGATGGTCAAGCATTGTTTGATAATAAAATGATTATCTATGCATCATCATCATAAATCATCATGAGTACCATAATTGCAATTACCATACATAAACACGTAGCTAGCCATTGGAATCTTTGCTAGTCAATGAAGCAACCATCGTCGTCGTAGTCATCATCATCATCATTTAATACTAACATCATATCTAACATCATCGCTACAATCAACGTCATCAAAGCCATCATCATCAGCATCATAATCATCATAATTATCACTTTACTTAGCATCATCAATATTGTAGTCATCTGCATCACCATCATCATCAACATCATCACAATCATTATGACAAAAATGATCCCCAAAGTGTTAAAATAATGAATATTATTAATACAACTAATCTACTGGCCACATTTCCATCATACATCATTAAACAGCACTACCATCATGACCATCAACGTAATGAACACTATCATGTAAAAAATGTGGCATCGAGATCGTTTGTGCATGCACGAACGTCAGGCAAAATGCACATCAATTGACAAGGCTGTATGAATCATTTGATAAAGAAATGGGAATCACTCACATCCCAATGAGGCTTACCATCTTAGTCATACACCATTTGAAATCATATGAATGGAAGCTACAAGACATACCTTTCTAAATCAATGTCCAATGCTCGATGAGGATCATCTACAGCCCTTGTATCCTCTTCATGGTCTGAGAGAACAGCACCCTGAAATGACAATTTGTTGTTTCTTTCAATAGAAATGTGCGGAAATAAATTGCATGAATTTCAGTTTAAAAGAAAATGAGGACTCAGCAAAAAATGGAATGAAAGATATCAAACGAAAGACAATCTTGGAATCTTCAAATATTGCATTGAGATTAGTTCAGCAAAACTGGTTCCTTAAATTTACAACCACTTAGTTTTTTATAAATTATTGGCGCAACATGGAACATGGCTACAATATAAAAAATTACTCATATTATTTCATCCTAAATTGTAAAAATCTTATTATGTTTCTCGGGCTGAAGCATAAAATATACAATGTTCTTCAGCAACCAACATCCAATCAAATTTGAGAAATAAACTGCAGAAGCATTTAAATATTGGTGTTTAGATCCTGTTTTAACACTCGTGCATTGTGAGCTTTATATCCCAATAAGGGCCAAATCGGATTTGAATCATAGAAAATTTCCAACATTCTTGCACTACACCTTAAGGCCCCAGCACACCAAACACGGCAAGGCATAACAGCAAGGTATGTACACAGTATCTTAGTGCTATTGGCCAGCGCGCTCCTCCGTCTAAAGGATGTTTAACAATTGGCCAATAACAGGGGAGGTATCACGTAAATACCATGCAGTGATGTCATATTTGATGGCCCGGGCCTCTGGACCAGTTACAATGTTTACCTCTGGCATCTCCTCTTCCACGATGTCAACTTGGTGAGCGACAGGAATATCATCGCTGGATACGGACGTATGGCGCCCTCTCTTGCCCTTCTTGTGCTTCCTGTGCTTCTTCTTGCTGCCGGGCTTAGACTGCTGCATGTACTGATCTGTTACGTTGACCCCTAAATAAAGAGATTAGGGATTGAGAGAGGGGGTTAGGGTTGGGGTGCGGAAGAGAGAGGGGTGGGAGGGAGGAGGATTAAGCAAATGGAGAAGTGAATAAGAAGGTTAAGGAAGAGGGATAGATAAGACAAAGATTTGAAAAGGGAATGACAAAAAAAAGAGAGATGGTGGAGGAAAAAATGAAGGTGAAGTAGATATGACGTGGGTGGAAGGAATAAGTGGAAGCAAAGTTAGGAAAAGTGAAAAAAGTAGTGCGTGAGGGGGGGGGCAGAAAATAATGGGAAGTAAACAGAGATTTATAAGGAACATTGAGGAAGGATACAACAAAGCAAGAAATGAAAGAAGTTCAAAGAATTTTATTATGAAAGTGAAGGAGCCACAAACAAAAATTATGAAAAAGGAAAGCATAGACAGAAACCAAAAGATTTGTGAACAAATTTCAAGCACAGGTGCAATAATGAATAACAAATTATTAGATACAATGTACAGTGTTTAGTAATTCGGCAGACAAACATAATTATACAACACACAATTTTACAATTTTTAATGTTGGCGAAGGAATACGGATTTTTAAAAGGATAGGTTGGTTGAGGAGATAAATGAGAGAAAAAGAAAGAGATAAATTGGTAACAGATCATCTTGTTGCTGAAAATCAACATTAACACTTTTAATTTGACTGTCTTGATGTGACCTGAAAAAATGATTGCTTTCAACATATTGAAAACAATTTCTATGTAAAAGAAAAGAGGGACACAAATTAAGGGTGCTGCCATCAAAAACAAACTTGTGCTTACATAAATCACACAGCTTTAAATGGGCAGACACATATTTGTACAAGTAAAATTGACCTCACATTTTTCAAGTGCTGAATTACAAACATGGAGAAAGAAGAAGCAAAATAAGACTGAACACATAATCATAGCAACAATTTGAAGATAAGCAAGTTAAAAAAAATGACATTGACTTCATTGACTACACAAAATGTCAACATGGACTCCACGCCTTGTTTTTGAGAAAATAATTTGCGCATGCATGTTGAATAAGATTTAAATACTCATCTTCTTTCTGGAATACACGTATTTTGATAAAGTAATGAAGCGCAATTTAAACTAATCAGGAAATGGAAAGTGATGGGAAAGAGATCTGTCAATCAAAACCAGCAAGATATTTGCCTTGCAAATAAGCAAGAAAGGTATGATCATTCTTTTAATACGACAAAACGTCGAGGCAAAATAAATATACAGGGAACAGCTGTTTTTTGAAATGTGGAAGAAACAGGAAAAGATAGATTTTTAAAATAGACAAATTAGAAGTGGGTAACTATAGTACCCTTATTATGAATGTGTATTGATCCAACATCCTACTTTTGTGATTTTTAAAAAGAAGCCCCCATGTCAAATGGGATTATTTGCCGATTGCCCAATACATTTCACGTGTGAAAAATTGGGAAAATTACATTGTTCTAGCAAGATACAGCTTATCTAAATTCTATTCAGAGTTTTGAAGACAAATGGAATATCCAGGAACCTAAGCAAGAAAAAAAAAAGAGCAACATACTTGAGAAAATTACCTCAGACTAGTACTCAAAGAAAAATGCAAGATGAAAAGTTGCTGAAATTTGCTGCATCATATACCAACCATTAAACTCAATATTTGACTACATATTTTAGAAATGAAGAGCTTATGTCAAAGCTAGATTATAGATAAATGTGAATTAAAAAAAAAAACATCCGAGAGTACAAAGCAATAAGATGAATTGTTAATATTCTGTTTATGCTTGAATCAAGTAGAATTGCACATGATGCTCAAAAAAAGCTATGGATTTTTGAAGTCATTCTTTCAGACATTTATACAAAAATTCAAAATACTTTGGTAAAACTCTACCTCTAAATCTTTTCCCTTTCGAGAGAAAAATGATTGAATAATATTTATAGATTTGAGTAAAATCAAAATGCAAAATACCTTTTTTATTATTTTCTTCCAGCACATGCATTGCTTTAAAATCTACCCTCATGCCCCTTCGATCTACACCTGCCTTCCTTTTTTTTTAATGCAAAAAAAAAAGATTTGCTGATGCAAAGAAATATATACAATACATACAATTACAAGAGGGTAACTCCGGAACAGCCGATCTATAATCACTACTTGCACCACCAAGAAGGTGGCAAGTCTGTTTGACGTTATCTTCTTCATCTTGATTGCATTTACCATGACAAAATTAGTACGAAGATATTTCACAAGATTTTTTTTAAATTACGCTCTAAAAATCTATGGGTTATTCTTTTTCTTAATTCATTCTTCTAAACATTTTTCTATAAGTTCAAATCCTTCAGTACAACGGTATCCTTGGTACAGCTCTATTTTTATTCCCTTTCTAGAAAAAATGCTTGAATAATAGGTGTTGATTTTAAAAAAAAAGGAAATTAAAGATATTTTTTCTAATTTTTTTTTTTTACTTTTGGTGGGCCGCACATGCATTGCTTTGAAATCTACCCTCATGCCCCTTCAATCTAAATCAGCCTTCATCATTTTTAAAGGCAAAAAAACGATTTGCTGATGCAGAGCAAAAATATACGATACATACAATTACAAGAAGGCAACTCCGGAACAGACGGTTTATAATCACTACTTGCACCACCAAGAAGGTGGCAAGTCTGTTTGAAGTCATCTTCTTCATCTTGATTGCATTTATCATGACAAAATTTGTAAGAAAATATTTAACAGATGTTTTGTTGAAATGGACATAGCACACCCCAAATAATCAACATTTTCAGTCATTGCTATCGTAGATTTTTCAAAAAAAAAAAGAATATGTAATTACCAAAGAACTTCACAAAGTTTTTACAGAAACTCAAAGCATCAAAATTGCACAAGGTGTATCATACATACATGTAGATGCGTAACTTGCAGAAACACAATTTCTCACATGGCATCTGTCAAACACAGCAAAATAAACTCTACAAAACAACCTTGATAATACATTTTTTTTTCAATGAACCAGCCTTGACCCATGGATCATTAACCATTGTGTTTATCAGCAAGACGGTTTCGATTAGATTTCCTTTTTTACTTCATAGAGTTCGTTTGAACAAAGAATTAAAATTCAACATTCATTAACTGATCATTCATCATTTCATTATGAAACCTATTCAGAGATATTTCCATGATATGTTCTATAATATCAACACACAGTTAAAAGAACTGTTGAGTACAGATGTACATGACAATATCTTGTTAACGATACCCCTGTTGGTCAAGGCTGGTTTATAGAAGCAATCACAACATAACATTGCAAGTGGAAGAAAGCATTATATAAATGACTCTTCTTTTATCTTCCACAATTGTATTAAGCCGTAATGATAAGAAGTAGCAATACTTCAAAATATTATGAAAGAGCTAAAAAATCCTTTGTTTTCTGCTGGTCCCCGCCAACCACCAGTGAAAACAATAAATTTCCAAACATTTGTTCACCGCTCCCATTGAATTAGAGAAAAATGGACAGAGCATTATTAAAATTGGAATTTCGAACAATCTGGCATTTGAAAATATATGTATACACTAGTCTCGTGAACCTGGGTTGTGTTTCATAAAGATGTTTGTAGATCTATGCAAGACTCTATGAACCCTTCTTAGGTGCCATTCAGTGCCAGGAGTGCAGGAAAGGGTTACTAGTCATTTGTAGAGTCGGGCCTATCTCTATGTACAGCTTTTACAAAACACAACCCAATACAGAAGAATAAGGAGTGTCCGGAGTAAAAATCTACAAAATTGTCCACATCACGAGCATGTAAAAGGTAGTGACACAAACTGGGAACAAACAAATGAATCAGGACAGGGACAACCTCCACGAAAACACCAAAGTGATATAAAATCTTCACAGCATACTTTCAACACAATGCTAGGGTAAGGTTCTGGTAAACAAACATACATGTGGATGTTGAAAAGGCATGCAGGGAATAGAACAAAGATTTTGCACTTTAGGAGCCTTCTCACAGAGAGATAGACAGACTATGTTAATAGCTTTATTAGGAGAGATGGGGCAACCTTGTCAATTCAAATCATGATTTGAAGCGTTCTCACTTCGAAGATTTTACGCACTTATATTTGACAAAATGAGTGCACTTTTAGGAAAAAAAATCCTATTATAGCTGATTTTCTTATATGCGTTCTACATATGAAAAAGGGGTACTTCGGACAAGTATTCGAGATATTTGCCTGTTCGAGATAAAAATCTTGAAACACATTGTAAGTCTCATACCATAAGCATCACAAATCTCAAGCCAAATGAGAGACAAAAAAAAAACTACAATCAGAAAATTTACATTACTTCCAATGTATAAACAATTCTGCAATGAGACTATTTTGGTATTGTTTGATAGCATGAGTACAAGAAATGCACAAAAAAAAAATGGATTTTAACAACTTTAATAAAGAAGGGTGAGAACCAAACTACTGCTCTCTAATGGTCAAAAAGACCCGTCAGACCAATGGATACTGAATTGCTCAATTAACCATCGGTAAATCTATGAAGATTTCCAGTGGATTGGAGATTTTAACAAGTAACCTTTAAAGAATATTTCAGCGCATTGTTTGAGGTTCCCAAAAGTGCCAAATAAAAATGGGAGCTTTGGTAAAAGTGCTGGTACCATAAAAAGGGGCCAATATCAGAGTGAAAAGCCCTAGACAAAACTTATACCCCAAGAGAACCATTTTAAATAGGGTGGATCACACTTTGGACCCTGTTTTGGGATAAAGAAAACTAAACCCAAAAGCAAACATGATAAACACATCTAGACAGACTGCAAGGTTTTTTTTTGTGTTCAACCTAGGGCTTCCATTCGTTCCGATTCGCAGTATTAATTCTAGCTGTAGAGTACAATAGCTAGTTTCTACACCCGACCTATAGTACATTTTGATGTGACAGATCACAAATAAAGGAGGATAAAAAGCAGGTGCAGAAGCAGACAGTTGCAGCATGCAATCATGAAGCAAACTTAGTCACCTGGAATATCGTCGTATGCCGGGGGCTTAGGACGGCCCTTTTTCATGCCTACACATCATGAGTGTGTGTGTTAGTGGATCGAGTAAAAGTTTGAAAGAAAGTGGACCGAGTCATTATGCAAGAAAAATGATCGAAAGGGATATAGATGCCCGTAGTAATGTCCACAGCACCACCTTAGTGGGTGAATATTGCTTAATTTGGTTAATTGGTTTGCTAAATTTGCTCATTGCATAGTTTGTGAGGATGACATTGGAGTGTTAATGCATGTGAGCATGGATTCAAAAAGCTTTGCACAGTTTACATAGCTTTTAAGCGCATTTTTACTTCTAATATCGGCCAATCACAAACAACAAAAATGTTCAGCATTATACACCCATTTCCAGACTTAAGGCCACTGGATTTTAATTCAAACAAAATTGGATTTGAACCAATCTTTATTTTGTTGATATTAAACCCAACCTTTTGGAATGCCAACATTCCTACTGAACAAAGCTATGAATATCATGATACGCTATATTCCAATTTGCGGGGGAACAATGAAGGAGTGCAAAGGACATTACTACGGAAAATGAATCGAGGGACAGGAAAATTAAAAGGAAGATATTGGGAAGAACATAAAATATACACAAAGAAGAAACAACAATGAACAAGATTCACAGAAAGAAGAAATATTGAAATATCTGTCTTATGATGATGCATCACCATAAATGTTATATATATATATATACAGACAGACAATGTCCCCTTTACACCTCCCCTCAAAGATTTCCAAAGTAGACAAAGAATATTCCTTCACTATGCAAAAGTTAAATCTGTTTTCTTTAAATTTTCATTGCCTTTCATAAATTAAGGAATTTTCTTTGTCTACAAAAATATCTGAGGATAAAATGGAGNATGCAAAGGTTAAATCTGTTTTCTTCAAATTTTCATTGCCTTTCATAAATTAAGGAATTTTCTTTGTCTACAAAAATATCTGAGGATAAAATGGATACTGTCTAAATTTGTATCTCTCCTTTTCTGCCATGCTCATGGTGCAAATAGGATTGAGTATAGTATGAGCAGGTGCAAAAGACATTAATTTCCGAGTCGAATGTTCATATGAGGAAAAGCAGAGTCACCTATCTAACTCACTTAGATATACATCCATCAAGGTTAATAATCCTCACTTCAATACTCATTTTGTTCTTTCAAATTTTTAGAGATAACTATCAATGATATCATTTCCAATTTTCTTCAACATCAGATTTTTTAGGGGTTGGGGTGGGATAGCCAACTATCACAGACGGACATAAGAGAGCACGAAAGGTTGGAGGCAAAAATGATCGACCTAAAACTGAAGTGAGATATTTTTGTGGTTCAATTTCCTTCGTTTTCTTTAAACAATAGTTTAGGACACACAAAATTATGCAATAGGATGCAATAACAAAGTTTCCATAGATTACGATCGATCGTAAATCAATCGCAAATCGCAAACAATTTTCCTAATTCGTTAATTTTCTATCTTCATTTTTAAGAAATGCCAACACAGCAATTATTTTGAAAGTCAAGCACAAATCAACAGCAAATTGCAATTAATATGTAATCTTTATATAGCTCCCTTTGGATTATTTATAAAATTCCAGAAAGGGCGAATAGCGAAATTGTCTATAATTCCCTTGCAACAGTATGGAAAGGTGGGTTCCATGTCATTTGCTCTGATTACAATTGCTCCGATGGAAAAAGCTAACAAGTAAGCCAAACCTAACCCTAGCCCTAATCATCACATTTTGAAGCATAACCCCTATCATAATCCCAACCCACTGAATTTGGACCGGAGCAATTGTCGCAAGAGCAAATGTCATGTTACCAGAAGTGGAAAGGGGACATTGGAAAGAAATTGAGTCAAACCTGGAACATGAAGAGGCACAGTCAGATCTATCTGGGCCACAGGGATGTTGTTTGTCATGCCGTCTTTCTCAGCAGCAAGGTCCTTGAGCTTCTTCTTCTTAGACGAGCGATCATCCTTGAGGTAATGTGGATTGCTGGCCTGCTCCACTCGTCGTGCTTCACGTCGCTTCTCGAGCTCGTCCTCGTCTAGCTCTTCGTAAACCACCTTCTGATGGTTGACCCTGGTTTGTGAATAGATTTTTTAAAATTTTGATGAGCTGCTGTAATACTTGTTTTTAATTGCTTGAGTGTGAGAACTCCCTCATCTGATAATTATGCGATGCTCATTACCATCATTACTAACATTATTAACAACAACATCATCGCTGCCACCAACATCATGACTGTTGCTATCATTATCATACTTAACTATTCTTATAGCATCGGTCGAACTCAATGAGCTCTTTGTAATAATTGACCCTAGAAAGTTCTTCATGAATAGTTTCAATGGACAACAACATCATTATTATCACATTCATGATTTTTATCACAATCATCATTAAGATCATTGTGCTCATCATCATCATCATCCTAAACATCAACATCATCACCATCATCATCATCATCATCATCATCATCGCCACCGCCAGAAACATCCCCCATCATCACCACTCTCAAAATCACACCCATCACCAACATATTCGTAACCATCTCTAACAGTTAAACTTTACTATTCCTATCCCCATCATCATCTTTTTCTTCTCTTAGCATTTTAGGACCATCTTCACTATCGACATAACCTTCAAAATTATCACAACATTTCATATCCTCATTATCATCCCCATCATGAACAAAATAACCATAATAATTTCCATCATGATTATCAGGAACAGAAATTAATTACCTGTGGGCATCATGGATGAACATGGTGTCAATGGTGACCTCCTCATCAGAACTATCAGAGGGTGGACGATTGATCCATTTATCGAGGTCCAACCTTTAGCACATCAGAATGAGAAAAATGTAAATGTAAATCTGATACTGGATTATAATATTTTTATTTGTTCAATATTGACTAATATACTGTGTAAGCGTGAAGATATTTTCACGTTTTGGGATCAGTTTGACGTTTTAGCATTTAGTATTTTTGCATTTTTGACAGTGTTTGTAAAGCATACAAATGTGCATCATACAGAGTGAAAATTCTTGCGACCCTCGTACCGTGAACTTCTCGAAAAATAAAACCAGCGTGACATTTTTTTCCACTTATGAACAGAATGTTAAAAAAAGGTTTCAGGCACATCAATTTACCAATCTCCTAGTTACATTAATTGCAGTAAACTTACCCCTCAGGTACAGGGACCTTCTTCTGAGCCTTTGGTGCAACAGGATTCAACTCTCCAACAAAGAGATCAGCTAACTCTTCAGCGAAAAGGCTCACTGAACCCAGTTACATAAAACTCTTTACACGAAAATAACATCCTTTTCCTTATTATGAAAGTAGACGAAGTGACGACACTTACCCCTCTGGAACGGGAACCTTCTTCTGAGCCTTCGGCGCTACAGGATTGAGTTCTCCCACAAAAAGATCAGCAAGTTCTTCAGCGACAGGCTCATCCTTCTCCAAGAGCTTGTTGACATACTTCAGTAGCTGCAAGGTACAGCAGGCCTGGACAAGGGAATAAAGGGATGGATAAAACATTAGAGTACATGCAATCATGCATTCAAAGGAGAGATCTGGGAGCAAATGGGAGGGGTATCAAATTTGTGCCGTTCTACATGTTGTCAATACGATACCTAATCCGTGGGCCCATCACACAAAACTTTTTTCCATTAAAAAAAAATCTGGTAACACAATTTTGCCACAGACTTTAAAAAGGAGAAAAATTTTGTCAGTTTTTGATGACAAAAATTTTATGCAAAAGAGACCAGACATGTCTGATTGTTCTAATGCTACATCTGAATAAAATATTTCTGTGAAACAAAACTGTTGCAAAAAATGATCACCAATCGTTTGAAACTTAGATTCAATGACCATGCCTCAGAACACTTGTAAAGCACAGTCCAAAGTTATGTTTTGGGAAAATCTACAAGTTTTCACCTTATACAAGGTACTTGTACTTACTCTTTCTTGGACCTCGAGATCAGCACTCTCTGCAAAAGATGGAAGCTTCTCGATGAGGAGCTGTGTGACTCTCACCACATCTTCCTTACTCTCGTTCTCTTCCATCTTCACAAGGATGTTGCTGTACAGTTTCAGGATGTTCTGGACATAGATGCCCTGGAAAAATCATCAATGTAAATTATATAAATGTGATGAATCAATGATCAAAGATGGAAGTTTCTCAATGACGAGCTGTGTGACTCTGACCACATATGATCAAAAGATGGAAGCTTCTTGATGAGGAGCTGCGTGACTCTTACCCCATCCTCCTTACCCTCGTTCTCTACCATCTTCACAAGGATGTTGCTGTAAAGCTTCAGGATGTTCTGAACGTAGATCCCCTGAAAATTAACAATACAATGTAAATTGTAAAACTGTTAATTATCAATGATCAAAAGATGGAAGCTTCTCGATGAGGAGCTGCGTGACTCTCACCACATCTTCCTTACCCTCGTTATCTTCCATCTTCACAAGGATGTTGCTGTAAAGCTTCAGGATGTTCTGGACATAGATGCCCTGTAAAAATCAATGATAAAATGTAAATTATATAAATGTGAATTATCAATGATCAAAAGATGGAAGCTTTTCAATGAGGAGCTGTGTGACTTGAAGAACGACATCCTGCTTTCCCTCGTTCTCTTCCATCTTCACAAGGATGTTGCTGTAAAGCTTTAGGATGTTCTGAACATAGATGCCCTGTTAGAATTATAAATACAATGCAAAGTCATAAGGATTAAATTCTAACACTAAGAAAACAGAACGTTTTAAGCACAGGCTTTGCATACCCATTCTCATGTTTCTTTTTGAAGTATAGAAATCTTGGTTGGTTGGTTTTCTTTCGTTTTTTTTTTTTTTTTTTNGTATATGACCTGGTAGTATGGTGACTCTATGTTTGAGCATGTTCTCGAGTGTTGTCTGCGGCTGATCTAGGTACTCTGGGAATTCCCCTACAATCCAAGCAGCAGCATAGAGCATAGAAAAGAGAGAGAACTCACCTGTATATGACCTGGTAGTATGGTGACTCTATGTTTGAGCATGTTCTCGAGTGTTGTCTGCGGCTGATCTAGGTACTCTGGGAATTCCCCTACAATCCAAGCAGCAGCATAGAGCATAGAAAAGAGAGAGAACTCACCTGTATATGACCTGGTAGTATGGTGACTCTATGTTTGAGCATGTTCTCGAGTGTTGTCTGCGGCTGATCTAGGTACTCTGGGAATTCCCCTACAATCCAAGCAGCAGCATAGAGCACCTCACATATCCCGTTCCTTTGCGCTGCAGTGCCAATAAGCAGATGGGTGTTCTCTAGGAGAATGGCCTATAGTGTTGGAAGGTCAGAGACGCATAAAAATGTGATAATACATAACTATTGATCACTCCTTATTCCGAATATTATATGGCTAGCAAATACAGCATCGTAATTCTTTTTAATTGTTTTTAGGTATACTAAGATGAAAAATTAACATGGCACAAACAGAATTTGAACCTTACACAAAATGATAAGCATAAACATGTAAAATGACTTCTCTGTTGGAAAAGGCTGTATAAAATATATATTGCAATAATATATCAATCTATAGCACTAAATGAATTCCCAAAACCAGGAACTTAAATCCAATATACCATTCCACATTCAGTGTTCACACTACTTATCACCAAGTTAGGGCACTTTTCTGAATATATCAGATAGATACAAATACAGAAATCAATAGATCAATAGCTCAAAGTGAGTCTTTGTTATAGTTCATGCAATGGTCCTTCATTTGCAAGTTAGTTTGCAAATGACTGCCAATCTATCTAATTAACCCTCAAAGAAGCAGAATTGTGCAAATGAATTATAAAGAGATAAGACCCTTACATATAAACAAACTTCAAATAAAATCATACCATCTGTCTTGCAGCGAAGGGTCTGATGGCTTTCACTCTGATTGCGACATCCAGCATCTGAGACGCGATCAGGTTACCATGTTTGGTGCCCTCTATCCTCGTCAACTCAACCAAGATGCTCACGTACCTGAAAAAAATAAGAGGGAAGTGTTTAGAACAAGCAGCCTCTACAACATTTTTGAAATGTCGTACCTTGGTATTCCATAACATAAAACGCTTTGAAACACACACAAAAATTAACATGAAGACAAACTTTTGTTCTTTCTGGAGCCAAATTCTAACTTTCTAATGATATTAAGTCATTTCTATGTATTTGGCATGTTTGTGTCAAGCTGAACACAATTCTACACAAGACAGGTGACACTTTCCTTTCCTATATCATTAAAATAGCACCTGAAAAGGGTCATTAGTCAATTACAGCAACAAACATTCTTATAAAATGCAACCCAGATTATCAATCATCCTCAAATTACTTCTTTGTTGATCCTCATATACTTGACTTACATTTCATACAGGAATACTACCAAACATAGGACTATATCTGCCCCTGCTTCATTTCCTTGTTCGAATGATTTTTTTTGTGTTATTTCTGGATTATAGGTGATATATCATTATGTCTTGATACGCTATCACAAATGAATGCTTACCACTCAAAGTTGATGATGTACTGGTAGTTATTCTGGCTACAGATCTCAAGTATCTTGGCTAGAAGCTCATCCCTGTACACCGATCCCTCTGCCTTGTCAACGTGAATCATCAGCTTCTTGACAATCTCCATCAAATTCTTCTTCGACACCTGCACATCAAATTAGAAAGAGGTACACGAAACAGAATTACATTGACTCAGCATTTCGAGATAGCACCAACAATAGACGTAAATTTTTATTAAAAAATAGAAATAAAATTTGAATCATTGCTTTCGCACTCTGAAATTTTGATTTTGAGTCATCAGCTTCTCAATCATGTTCTTCTTTCACACCCCACCACTAAATTGGGTGGCATATTGCAAATAGGAAAAATTGGAAAATTCAGACTGCATACATCTTGAAAGCTTTGTGATTAAATTCTGCTGGGTATAATCATTACTAACACTTCATAGTAGTATCAATAAATTGGATAGAAAATAAAAGCAACTCCCAGAGATTTTTGTAACCCTCGTCAAACTTGTGAAAACTCAAGATGTCTAACAACAAAGTATGGAAAACAAGTCACTTGTGACTCTATCGATACTAGGGCTTACAGTATTTTTTCCTCTCTTCATTATGAATGGAATGAATCCTATTGCTTTGGATGTGTTTCCTCTAATAATTTCCCAAATTTCATAACAATAAAATCTCTTTTTTTTCTTAAGACAGAAATCATTATAATATTCTTACCATGCCATATAGTAGATCAAGAGCCCTAAGTCTGATGGACTCATCTTTATCATCGAGACAGTCGAGGATAAGATCTTTGTGGCTCTGGACTGATTTGGGGTGGGTCTTCAATATCTTGCTCATGGCCAATAGACCCAGGTATTTCACTATGAAAAAAAACCACAAATTATGTTGTCACAGTAAAACCGTGATAATAAGTTCTTTGAAATCACATGAACTCTTATATCAAAACATGAGAATACAAAGTAAGAACCACAAAATTAACCTTTTATTGTTATATAAAGAATCTCGTTATATCACGGTAAAGAAACAAAGTACGATATAGGATCATAAAAATCATCATTTCATCTCAGGAATATTGTTAATCGGACCTCAGTATGAGGTTCCACTGTATTCACATCATGTGGCCAAAGACATACACTTTTTTTAACAGTTCTTTTGTAGATCTTTAGTCTTATTCTTATATTCAAATCAATACAAGATGATAGTCGAGTTGAATGGATACTTTTTTTACATAAGTAATCATTGAATCATACAAACATTATTGAGATCTGAAAGAAAACCTTTATAATCAGGATCATTTCAGATTCATCAAGTGTCTGTCTCCAGGTCATTGAACGTTTGTTTTTCATTGCCATTTTAAACAAAAATGATTTATGGTCAAAGAACCTCATTCAAGTAATGTAAAACAGTAGCTATATACTCACAATTCTGATCTGAATCTTCAATGAGGATCCTCAATTTCTGCACACATAACTAAAAGAAGAACACACACAGACAATACATACAACGGTGAATAGCACATTCATGATCTTATTTCATATATACATGGAAATTCTCATGAGTTTGTCAGAAATAAAGAGAAGATAAAATACATGTAATTATGTAATTTCTTACTTTACAAAAAATGAACGGCAAAATATTCTTCAATGAAATTCAAAGTAAATGCAAAAATATCAACGGGTATGCTTAATCAAATTCAATGGGTATCAAAAAGTATGTTTAATTAAATTCAACCTCTTGCATATAGCTTGATTAATATTATTGCTGATTATTTGAACTCAATTACATTGAAGGGCTTTGATATTATTGTGGGGGCCTTCATCAGCCTGTACAATCAAGTTAATTTGTCTATGGTTCAATAATTAATTTTCTACAGCAATAAAGAAAAAAGCTACATGTTCAAAAATTAATATATACATAATATTATACATACGACAAATATTGAACATACGATGTAGTGAAAACACTTTCAATAGAACTCCAAAATCACTAAAAACTAATATTTAGTTTAGTTACTGTAAACATTATACATGATTAGTTTTGTGCAAATGTATCAAAGTTACTTGTACAAATGATGTGCATTTGCTTTATTTCAATTTTTTTGTTAAATGTGCTACATCACAAATATTATTGGTGGGTTATGACCAAATAAAATATGGAGAAACATTTCAGTATTGACAAAGAATTTTGATGGTAGACAAATGATATATTACATGTAGTTGAGACACTGTCTTTCATACTAATGACCCAATTACCACCAGACCATGAAACTCTAAACCTAACACAGTATGACATTGAATGGTTCGATGATTGTCCATATGGTGCTCTTCTCCAAGCTAGTTTGTCTCACTACAATCCCGATCACAAATAGTGGCGTGTCTACTTTTTTAACAGAATCAAGAATACACATGGGATAACCCGTAAAATTACCGTACCATCCAGATTTATTACAAATTACTGTTTGGTCGTTTGTGTTCTTTAGCCCTTTGTAGATTGAATTCTTCTCCAGATTAAACTACAAGTATTAAACACTCAGTTCCAGAATAAATTGAGATAAAAAATTGTGTTTAAAAATAAAAAATCTTCTACTACAATTAGATGTAAATTGTAATTGTAAACTTTACAATTTACATAATATCCAAGTAGAAGTTCTACACTATCATTCATTGTTGGATTACTCAATGGATGAATCATAAATGTTAACGACATTACATGAACTTCAAAATATTACTGCTGACTTTACTTTAACAATTCTACTGTACCTGCTGACCTAAAATCAGAGTATGTGCCTTTTAATGTACCCTGGACCAGATGGTATCAAAATCTGAATGCACACTCTATCCTTCCTTGGAATTTTACTTGTTCCCAAAATTGCTCTATACCATTTGAGAGTGAGAGTGTGTACTTTCATCAACTGCAGGAACCATTCATTTGCTGTCTTCAAGAAATATAATTGTTTCATTCAATAAGCAGCCTTCCTTCCTCTGCCCTGACATTCAACATGAAGATTAACCCTCTCCAACCTTGTAAATACAAACTGTTCATGCAAGTCCAATGCACATAAAATAGTGTTGGAAAAATATGTTATGTAAGGTTTCATCATAATGCTTCAAAGAATTTAATAGAAGAATAGATGAAAACAATCATGAAATTCACCAGAAGCATCCTGAAACAAACCTTCCCCATGCTTCATGAGAGACTATAATGAAAGGGACATTTGAAACAATGAATGCATAGACGTTCTTTTCTTTCATGCATGCAATCCAATGCTTAACCCAACATAATGATACCTTCAAATTCTAGATTTATTGATCACAATCCTAAAGTACCGTCACCTATTATTTGCAGCACTTTGTATTTTTCTTCAAACAGAGGCAGAACTTGCTATCAAACTGCCCGAACAACTGCCTGAGCTTAACAAAAATTAGCATTTTATTTAGAATTTGTATGTTATGGGGTTGAAAATTCATTAAATAGTTGTATTTACAGAAGTTATTGCCACTAACGAAGAGTTTAATCAAATATTTGAAAACTCCTTTAGAGTAATATATTACAGAGTAAAACTTGAATAAAACGCACATCATAAAATTTGCATCAACTCTAACAAGTGCAATGATCTTCAAGATAATATATGGCTTATAATACATGGAGTTTACTATTAAAGTGGATTAAGTTTTCAAAAAGCTAGGTGCAAGTATTATTATTGTTGGCTATTGATTACACTAAGATGTTAGTTGCACATCAACTGTATTACTAGTTGTTATGATCATAGACACATAGACATAGAAATGATATGGTTTCAACTACAGAATAAGAAGCTCTTGATTAACATGCTCTATAATGTGTGCTATTGATGATTAACAAAATAATTAGCACAGTAGTATGAAAGCATAACTTTCATTTGGATTATGAAGTACAAATGTTTTCTACATGCCCCTTGGTGATAGAAAAATTAAAGAGATAGTGAGAAAGAGATTACTGTGCTAAAATAAATAATAATGTTGAAATAATTCTTGCCTTATCCCAACAATAATTATTTCAATTGTTTATAAACCCAACACAAAAATCATTAAATAAATAATAATGTGTCATTAATCCTAATGATCTTATTCAATAAAATTTGAACAACCGAATTTTTGTTTCGGCTTTTCCAATAAAAAAATGCAGTTTCTGAACACTTTTAATTTTCCGGTTTCAAAATGCTTTTATACTAGCATAGTTTGGGTATTCACCGTATTGAATTCTTTTCTAACACTCCCAAAGAGTATGATCGTCTAGGCACAAAAATAACCCATAATAGTGCAGAATAGTAAATCTCTTTCTCTCTATCTAAAAAAAACACTGGTTATCAAGCAGGAGAGTGTTGCAAGAATCAATCAGAATTTTATTTTTACAGCTCTCCTATTGAAACATGCATTGTGCATAATTGGTTAAACACAATTTCATTTTAGTAAAACACATTACTCAAATAGAAGAGTTATATCCGTCTTTTTATAGCATTCTGACTACTTTATATAACAGATCAAGTCAATGATAAGTCTTCAAAGAAAAATAATTGAATCCAACACCTGCATACATTAATTCTGTAAAGCTATGAATGAGTTTTATTTTTAAACAATGCATTTTCATTATCAATTCCTAATCAGGCTTGAATTAGTGCATTTTTAGCGCACTAGGTTTTTAGAGAACATCGCAATGGAATTGAGCTGATATGGGTGGTGTTTAGCCAATCCATTCTCGAAGCTCAGAGAGACCTGGGCCCGTAACATAAAGGTTTGCGATTAATTGCTAATCTGATGGCGATTGATATCAATCTCAAGTCTATGGCAAATCATGTACTAAACTTTGCAATTGATCGCAAAATCAAATAGCGATTAATCGCAAACCGTTATGTTACGGGGCCTATGAGTGACGATTTCAGGGCCTCCTTGACTGGAGAACTTTGTCATGGTACCTGTAGTTCCAGTCATTCTTATACTCATTCTTAACTTTCATCAGAATGAATTGTTGAACACAACCTAGCAGTGGGCGACCAGTAGAAAATACATGTTTCAATGGGCAGCTCTTATTCCTATGAAATCAAAGGAATTGGACAAAGTAAACAACTCCCAGTTGAAACCTTTATGATGGCTCTAGCATACAAAAGAAATGAGTTTTTTCCTCTCATTCAACAAAACATGTTTGATATCTGTTCTACATTTCTTTCCAGAACAACTGGGAAAGAAATTTTCTGTTGCACACTTGAGCCATCTTAAGTCATTGAATGGGTAGGTGTTTGTTTCGTCCAATTTCTTTGTCCTTACATTTCATAGTGCGTTATTTTTATGGTTGATTTCATGCAACAAACCCCGAGCAATGTTGAAAAGATGCTTGTTCCACGTAAAACAAAGAATTAATCATAGCACCCCATTCTCAACAAAAAGAGATCAAACAATTTACCTGAATTGAGGCAGAATGGTCGGGCATTCCTGAAGACAACGAAATCAAAACTGCAGGTTAGCGGTAGAAAGTTTCAAAAAATGAAAGTAGAGAATGAAAATGAGGAAATAGAAAAGTGGAGGAAAGGGGAAAAGAGTGAGGACGAAGGAGAGAGAGAGAAAAGATGGAAGAACAAAAAGGAAGATCTTCAATCACCTCCTAATGTCCTTGTGTAAAAAACAACATCAACAAAATCCTGTGTGAAAGAAGGGTTTGGATTACATGAAAGATGCAAAATGAAAGAAATTAATTCAAACACAAAGCAATCTGAATTAACAGTTACAGTATTTGCCACAGTGAAAATTGCTACAGTACTAATTACTCATGAGAGGTATGGTTAGGGATAAGGTGGCAATACATGTGAAGGTCTGGAGGTTTGAGAATTGGCTTATTATACTAGATCATTAATTGAGGCAATTGTCGCTAGAGCAAACTTCACAGAACCAAATAAACAATACATTTCTAAACCGTAAGGTTGCTTCATGAAGCTGGCTGCAGGGACAATCTATAGTCAGTGCAGAATACCAGTAATTCAATGAGATCCTTGATTTTAATTGGATGAAAAGCATAAAATCCAAATTTTAGGACGTTAAATGTCAGAGAATGGCGGCTTGTCTCAGTGACAAGCTTCACAAAAAAACTTCAACATATTTTCACACCTGAAAAATGTTACTTAGTTTGGAAGAGAAATTTGTCAAAAGAAGAAGAAAAAAAAAATTAACATGATTGAATAATTAATGGAGTTATGAAACTAACATTTTTGAAGTCATCTGCATAGTGTCTGCAATCCTAGGGTGATGACCATGAAACAATGAATTGGGATTGAAATGTGCCAATCAACTACTTGCAATTGATCTAAACTTTCTAGCAACACCCAAAATATTGTACTGACAGGGGGCCTTATCCACAAATAGACAATCACTATATCACTTCTTCTTTCAACTTGAATGCAACAATCAATTCAGACCTTAAACGAGGTTTTAAAACAAAAATCCCATGTTCTTTCAACTAGAATGCAAAAATTAATGCTGACTTAGACATACACTTACCAGATATGACTGTGTTGATGCACTCATACAGCAGGGACATGGCTGATGTGCTGTGGTGAAAAATGCAGAATAAAATCATTACAGATACCGTATGAGCCAATATTTTAACGTACAGACATTTTTTGCGATTTCTGACCAGTTTGACACATTGGTGTGTTGTTATTTTCACATTTTTGACAGTGTTTGTACACAAATGAATGTGCATCATATAGAGTGGACGTGTCATAATCGCGAAATTAGCGAAAATAAAACCAACACAAAAATTTCAGCTTGTACAGTATCGTATCGCATTATAGTTGTGCAATTCACAAATTTAACTTTCAAATCAAGCTGTCCGTTTTATCATATTAAAATGGATGAAATGCTAATTAAGAATTCCCAAAGAAAAGAAAGGTATTCATGAATACAGGATATCCATGAAAATTGAATTTGGCCTACTTAGGAGACACATTTAATATTTTAGCATGCAAATCTTTGGAAAATAGTTGAACCTATTAGGAGCAATTTGTAAAATTTGCAAATAACTTACAAATCACAATCAACCTCATTATTATTCCAACCACAGGCTCTAATTTATAGTTTGATGACCTCCTTTTCTCCCACCCTTGTAAATTACATTCCTTCTTGTTTACTAATTACAGATTGTGGCTCAGAAATCTACATCCAAACTATTTCTAGTACATTTCCCATCTCCTGTAATTTACAAGCCCTGTCATTGTTTCACAACATGTTTGTGTATGATTTCACCCATGTCTATGTTAATATCATTGAACTATTTCCTGTGAAATGTACAACCTGTCAATCAGATGTACAGTGTACTTTACATTCTGGAAGGTTCAATGATCTGCACAATGCAGAGTGATCCTTGCTCCTTATCAAATAAATGCTCAACCCCTATCTGAAGCATATTATTCCCATTATTTATCCCATAATTTATCACAATGCTTCTAATGACTTTAGCTTTGATAAGAATGAAATAATTTGTTACTTTTTCTCCAAATAAATTTATTTTAGAGTGAATAAAAAATGATACTTTGGTTAGAATTAAGTTCAAAATGATTTTTTCTTAAATCTATAGATGATCAATGGTCTCATTTATTAAGTACACAGACAAAACTAATTTTCATTCACACTTGGGTGAACACTGGTTGCTTTATGAAAATATAATCTTCTTTTTTTTCTAACCAAAAGATATAACCTAATTTTTAAGTATATATTATCACTATTTCAAGAAGTTTGCAGCTCTACCAGACTCTAATATAAAACATGAACAATTATTACCTGTGTATAAGGTTAGTGAGTGGCTCTAATAACTTCTTCCCCAGTCTAGGTTCTAGTGGCGTCAGGGCTCCAAACTATGAAGAAAGACAAAATTAAAAGAGATATTGATTTTTAAAAAATATAGCCAAATATAACACAAGCAAAAGGATTTACATTGCTGATGTAAACATTCAAACATCTCAAAGTGTTTACAGAAATGGTTATTCTAATGGATTTAATATTGATTCTCATTTATTTTGCATCTAGCTCATCAAATCAAGCCATCCATTCATCATTTCATCCGCAAATTATCAATTTCATCAATTTATCAACAAGATGGTTGTTAATCAATGACTGATTCAGGATCTTTTATAGACCCTATTTCTTTCAAATGTGGAAAAAGCTATGCTAAAAAAATGAAGCGCCACTGCTGAATTTACAAGACAGCAATAGTTTACTGATGTAAAAAAGTACAAATTAGATTTTGAAAACTTTTTGCTGTTCATCCATGAACTAAAATATCCAACCTGTTCTCCGTTTCTGCTTACCAGTTTAATGATTTTGATGAGCATCCAGTTGTTGGTAGATGAAGTCATAAGCTTGAAGAAGAGTGGTGCCAGAGAAAGATAGTTTCTTGGGTTCTTCCTGGCCAGTTCACAGATGACATTCACGGCAGCTGACTGGACACCTACAATCATAACAAGAATTTCTCATCAATATTTTAACCCAATATACACCAATAAGATGCATCTAAATTCAAGATGCAGGAAGCATACAAAATCTAAGTGCCATAGACAACTGGGTTTTATCTATAACAAAATAGCAGTCAATTTGACATCTATAACAACAACATCATTATTTTCTAACATATTTCATTTAATTACCATCATAAAAGGTTCTACATGTTCTTTCTCAATTAATTGCACAGCTCAACAAATTGTACACCTGATTGACAGAAGAACCTCAGTCGATTTAATAGAAATTGAAGAAAAAAAATACCTTCGAATCATGATGAGCTTTTCAATTCTAATCTTTTAATTTTTCAGGTTGCTTGTATTTAAATACATAATGCATCTACAAAATGGATGTGATATGAATATTGAGTTACCAAGGTTATGCTCAACAGACTTATGGAAGTTTTTCTCGGACT
>BQKZ01002489.1:37855-65622 GCA_036244855.1 Temnopleurus reevesii
CCCCCCCCCCCCCCCCCTCCCAAGGGCTTGGACCGTTCTTTCAATCAGGTTTTAAATTGCAGACTTGTCAAGTAGTACATGTACCAAGTTGTATCACTGTTGCTGAAAACAGCACCATAATAAAATATGTTTTCTGAGGAGAATGCATTATTGGAACAAAATTCTGATCAATTGGAAATTTATCATGTGTTACTAATCGTTTAATTGGTCTTTCCTATATAAAAAGGGTCAGTTGGCCCCTTTCTTTTTCATTTTTTTTTTCTCAATCTTATGCCTACCTGGGTCAGGGTCTTCTAATTTCTCCTTCAGTCTTGGGAAGGCTGGTCTCAGAGCATCAGGGAACTAAAGTGGCCAAATGAAAATGAATACAATGTTAAAATCATGAATAATTAATGTGCGAAATACCAAGGGTGAGTAGCCAAAATCTTTTTGAGATTACCATCCATTCCTATAGGACAATGATGTAACAGAGGGTACCAATTGGGTTGCCAACAAAATTGCATGCCAATTTTCTGTTAAATGCGAGCATGAGAAAGGGCTACATAATAGTGAGACTTGGTCCATCTGCAATATACCTAGCAAGTATCAACCTGGAATCAACTACGTGAGAAACTTGTGCTTAGCAAAATCACAGCTCAATCATGATACTAGACTATTTATATCCACAATTAACATTTGGATCATGCTACTTTCCACATATCAAAATTTTGCCTCTTCTATTCAATCACTGAGTAAAACAAAAATTAACAGCTTGCTGATAATTCTGAGGGAAAAAACTCATGTGAATTATACACCATATGCAAAAGGTTTTCATGACAAGAACATGCATTCACACATTCAAACACGTCAAATTCTGGAAACTACATAGAGTCTTCAATATCCAGCCAAATCCCTATTCCAGATTAGCATTGGTTTTTATGTGTCCGAATAAAAAAGGTTGTAGTTTACCTTGAGGAAAATCTTGTACATAAGGAGCACAGCCTTCTTCCTGATGTAAGGTCTGGTGGATGCCATCTTCATTCAAAAGGAAAAAAATAACAAAACATCTCAACAATAGCGAACAGTCAAACATTATTCATATCAAACTAAAATATACAGTATAGATCATTAAACAGAAATTAGGCATGTCAGTGTCTTATTTTAATGTTTTGGTATGGTCGTCACAGTGAAATTTTGAAAAATCAAACCATTATGCCAATTTCAATTTATTGGATAAACTGCAAATACATGTACATGTATTTTACTTATCTCCTACATATACAGTACTCATCATTATTATTATTGTAAATGTCATCGTAATCGTTAGGATGTGTAGCTATTGTGTATCTTTGGCTTGACTATTAGTATTGAGTATAAAATTCATGAATACACTAAATCTAAATATTACAGACTCAAATATAAAATAAGTTTCAATAATTACTAAGCATGTTCATCCTGCTCTAAATCGTTATTATCAATATAATAGTTATTATACTAGTTACTTTTCCTGTGTATAAACAATAAAATCTTTTCTAAATTGCTTAAATGCTACTAGTATTTGGCGAGCTGTTGCTAAAAATGAATAAAGACTGGAGTATAGTAAACAAAACATGAAGACAGATAATATCTAAAATCACTGCTTGGAACAAACATCTAACAAACCAATACCAAAACTGTAGATAATATATAGATTTCAACAAAAGAGAGAGTGGGGATCAGCAGTTACTCATGTTTGGGACAATATGGTATAGAGGTCAATAAGGGTCAATTTGGGGTCAATTGGAGGTCAGAAGGGGTCAAATCAACTCACCAGGCTCATGAGATCATTGGCCAGATCTCTGGCAATGTCAGGGGAGGTGAAACATGCAAGCCCTGTCATGGCGACGCCTGCTTCATACTGGCTGACACTGTTAATGTCCTACAGGGGGCACAGATGAGGAGAGGAGGGGTGGTAGAGAAGGGGTTGGGATTCAAAGAGGGATACAAGTGCAGATTTGGTGGTTGTGAATAAGTTGATGGGGATTGATTCCGTGTTATGAACGGAGACAGGATTGAATGGAGAAGATTATGACACTTTTTTTTATTAAAGTAATGAATTAAAGAGGTCATGGAGGAGTAAGGGGTGAAAAGGGGTGGATTTGAAAAGTTCAATACAAGAATAAGAAGGATCTAACATAAAAAAGAGCATGACAGGATGACAAGAGATGATAAGGATGCCAAATTTTGATGACAGTATTGTATTCAATTTATAGTTGGGAGGGAAAACTAAGATGGTGGGAAAATTTGTGGATGCCAGATTCAAAATAACAAGGGTAACAGACACAAGAATGATATGATTTAACAAAATAGAGATAGGACAAAATTTCCATCAAACATTTAATCATGGAAAAGGACAAAAGGGAATGAGAAAAGCATAGGAGTGCAGAGGGGAATCAAGAGTTACAAAGTTAGGGAGTGAAGTTTGGTGGGGGAAGTGAGGGCCAAAATGAGAAAGAGATATGGGAAGAGAAAGACAAACAAAACACAATGTCAACAATGTTCACCAAATAAATCAGTATAGTAATTTTTTCAATAGTTCTGTAGCTCTGAACCGTATTAGGGTGTTTCTAGACATGAAAATCTGACTGGTCAGGAGTATACAAATGCTCGTAAGACTATGCGAAATTGACACTTCATGATCACAAACTATTCAGGCCAAAAATATTTGGAGAGGAGGATAAAAACTATTAGAGATGATGGATACAGAAACAAACTCTCAAAGTTGAAGTTATTAAATCGTGCATAAACAACAAAAAGCTGTGTGTTAATGCAAATTGATTACTTAAAATAAATTTTGATCAAGAGATCACGCCACAATCTTTTCAAATTCAGATCAGTCCAATTATCCGAGATCGACTGACGATAATCAAGATTTCAATCTAGTTTATTAGCCTGATCAGCCCTGAATATCAGATTAAGAGCTACAGCACGATATAAGGAAATTTCAAAAGGCTTATATATTTTAACCATTTGAGAGATCTTTTTTTGATAACTCAAGTGGCTTAAACCCATATGACAGGAGAGCACCTAATGAAACTGTGTGTATCATTTTCAATTTGCTTTTTAAAATTATGGGAAAAACACAGATTTTGACATGATAGCTTCATGAAATGCTGTCCCAATCAATGGGTAGAGGAAGGATAAAAGTGGTTACAAACAGTTTACCACTACTTGAACTTTCAATAACATCCCACAAAGGCACTATTGGAAAACTGGTTCAACACATCCGATATATACGGTAGTAACGTCCTGCTAGATTGCAAATTGTACAAGGCCTGCTGTGTGCAGTTCATGGTTAAAAAAAAGTAAAACTTCAAAAAACAAAGAAATAAATCCAATTTCATCTGAATCAAATAGAAAACTTTCTCTTAAATTTAATAATTACAATTTTTGTAGAAATAGTAGCAAGCCTTGCATCATTACAATCGTGTGCAATGTTACAACTGGCATGGTTAAGACATTCTGCAGGCACAGACTCTCAGATTTGGTTTTCTTCAAGAGTCTGCAGTTAAAGTCTCATTTCACAATGTCATAAATCCCTTCCCATGTGAGCTCAAATACAAAAGTAATCTAGTACGTATAAGACTGCAGACCCTCTATTATATACTGCACAAATTGCGACACCAAAAACCAAAGGTCTGTGCCTCCAGACTACATGAAGGGTGGAGACTCCATGAACAAAAATACATATTAATTGACAATTACGGATCCACGAGGGGAGGGGCTTGCCCGAGGGGCGGAGCTTGCCCCCATGGCACAGCGCACACTTACCAGTGCCATGATGTCATTGGCGAGGTCATGGGCAAGGTCAGGAGTCAAGATACACGCCAAACCTGTGATGGCAGTGCCTGTCTCATACTGGTTGTGGCTATTCAGATCCTGAATGTCCATTTTTCATAATTTCATCAAATAAAATTTAAGTAGCTTTACAGGGAAAGGGGACCCACAGATTGAATGCCAGAGATTAATGCCAATGAACTGATGGCAATTTTCGTCTCATTACTGGTTGTGGCTTTTCAGATCATAAGGATGCATTTTCCTTTTTAACCAATTTTAGTCAATAATTTCTTCTCTTTTAGAGAGAAAGGGGACCCAGAGATTAAAAACATTCCATTTCTTATATAATTTCATGAAGTAAAGTCCTTTCCACAAGTTTCCCAATTCCAATTTATCAAAAAAATTATATCTCAAAATCGATTTGGAAGTCTTGCCATAGAGTAAAGGGTAAGGTATTTTCACAGTGCCTGAAGCTAATTTGAAAAAGGACTGAATACATGTTTGCAAAGCATTACTTATTGTTTGATTTTTAGATGCCACTTTTTGACATACTATTTTTCAGCTAGAAGAGGATTGTTTCCAATTCAATAATATTATGGATTGATAATAAAAATCAATAAATACATTGTACTTAAAATGTAGTATGTACACTATAATTTTTAGTTCCCTTTTTGCAAAACTAAGTGCCAGGATGAGGAGTAAAATCAAAACTTAACCGTGAGCTATCACTTCCTGCACCTTAGCGCATAACGTGAAGCACAGGTCTGACCAATACATAATATTACAGGTATATTGAGCTCTTAATAGACATACCAGGATTTTCAAAGTGTATGATTAATAATTGCTTTGTTGCTATTCATACTTAAACTACAAGTACAATGTAAAACAGTTAAAGGCTAATAATATTTATTCAAAAATACAAACATTTACAAAGAAATGATCCATAGTTTGAGGTTTAAGTTAAAGTTGTGTAATGAATGAGTGAAATACATGTATATGAAGATCTAAAAATGTCAATTTTAAAAATGAACTTGAAAATGAAACCATAAATAGAGACATATTGTTGAGTCAATCGAGACTTGCATTTAGTGAAGGTCAAATGCTTTTTTTTTAAACTGAGCTCGTTTTGTTAGCCTACATGTAAATAAAAAAATGAAAGAAATACAAAATCAATAATCACTTTTCACAATTTGATCACTTTTTTTTTTGTTAGCATGATACTAGAATAAAATTAACAAAATAAAAAAAATTGGCAATCACTCTTCCAAATTCCATCACTTTTCTCTTTTCCCCACTGCCCCGCTCCATCCCATTTAAACTTGATACTATAAAATGTCAAATGCAGAAGCCATTACAGAAACTGAAATTTACCTCTATAGATCATTAACTATATAATCATATAATCAAATAATCTATATAATCATTAACATTTATTAGGACTTGCATCGAACTTTAGATACTGTAATAATGACAAATTACGAACCTTCCTGATCATGTTGGTAGTCAGCATGAGTACATCTGTTCCTTCATGGAAGCTCTGAGCTGCTGCTAGGTACCCTATCCGCTTGAAGGTGAACTTAGGAGAGCTCATCACCTCGATGATGTTGAAAGCGGCCCAGCTGATGTCGTAACCAAGCATGTTTAGCTGTGAAAATAAAACAAATATATACCGGTATATTTTCTATATTGTAATTCAAGGGTAAACTTTATTTCAATATCATTTTGAAGTTCTTTAAAACAAATGAACATTTTTACATTTTCCGGACTTATAAAATACAAGTGCATACAGTACAATGTTGTCCTTTATAATTGTATTGAATGAATACTCTGTTTTATAATGGGAGTGGATTTACTATTTGCAAGAAGTCAAAAATCTTAGGGGTTGGGGGGGGGGGTATCCAGATGGCTTACAAAAATGAACTGGCAATGTGGTTTCTTTTTTCAGCGTTACAGCAATTATCATTAGAACAGCAGGTATTATGATTATTTTTAGTTTTTAATGATACACACACAAAAATTTAAAGAAATTCATTAACAAGTCAAATGCCAACTTGTAGAAAGATAACTTTTCAAATCCTGGACCCTATTGCATAAAAAGTTGCGTTTTAACGCAAGTCAGAAAATTAAACGCAACTAAATTTTCAACCAATCAGGAGCGTGTATTTTTATGCAATAGGGCCCTGATCTGACAGGAGACTCGGGCCGTCCTAAGAGTCAACAACTACATGAGTGAAACTTAAATTGATTTAATCCAGGGGGACTAGTTTTGTATCACATGTACACTGTACCCTTTTCCGTACTTAATCACACCCCTCTCACCCCTTCCCCCTCTCCTAAAAAATGAGTAATTCCTTTTGTTTTTGTTTTTATGTTCCTACAGGTGTGGGTACAAGTATTAACCTAGAAAAAAAATTGTGAATCGACTGCCCCCATCCAACTGAAACTCCTGACCCACACCCCATTGACATTACAGATATATTGTACATATCATGTAGAAACTAGCTTACATAAATCAGCTTTGCCACTGCATTGGCCTTGACTGCAGTATTCTCCTGTCGAAGTTCTTGCTTGATCTCTTCCATACATGATGAAATGTATTTAGCCTGAGGGAGAAAATATAAACAACATAATATCAGTATAACTGTATCAATCCATAATAATAATAACAATTATAATAATAGATGCAATTTATATAGCAAACATATTCACTCTGCACAAGGCGCTTTGCATATTACTAGTATACCCAATCAATAGCCCCACCAGCCTGACACATTGATTAGGCCTACATGTAGTTGATATTCCATCAAGAATAATTTGGTCATCTTACCAAATTCCATAAACTCAAAAGGCAGCAACACATAAGGCAAGAATGGAACCAAGAAAAGTTTTACCTGATAAACATCTTTCTAAAAGTTACAAAGCAAATATGATGAAAGTGGTGAAAATATATAGAATTTAACAATATTTTTCCAGAGCTGCCAACCAAAATCCGTATTTTTCTCCTATTTTACTTGCTTTTGGAGTACATTATTATTTGGCAATCAGTAATTAAGTAAGACATTGTTATGTCCACAATACCACCTTTTTGTCCCCTTGAATCAATGGCATCAGCTGGAAAGCATCTGGAAGCTATTTATAAGATCGAGAGGTATGCCATTTTGTATAGCAGCAAAACATTCATTCGGTGGATGAAAAAGCATTTTTATGGGAGAAACAGGTGTGTTGGTTTATATTCTTCTTCGCCTGTAAACTGATCTTGAATATCTATTCAATTCAACACTCCCTTGCTATGTGTAATAGAGTTGAAATGTGGAAAGGAATCCGTACTGGTTGGCAGCTATGTTTTTCATAAAGTTTTAATCACTGGTGGCATCTCAAAAAATCCTGACTGGGTCAATATTTGTTGAGCAGTACACCTCAAATGCAATTTGCAATACCATGATAAAAATTTGTTGAATTAAAAAAAAAATAGTTATATTTTTTTAATGAGGAACTGCAAAAATTTGCTCCGCTATTCCTCAGTAATTTTGTTCCCATTCTGAAGAAAAAAACTTGTGCTAGATGGCTCGCTTCAAAGGGTGGGAAATGGAGCAGCGAGGGATGGGAGCGGGCAAGGAGCATCACACATCCAAGACAACGGGGGGAGGGCGTGCTGAGCGAATACACATACATTCTGGTATTTTAGACTTTTTAAGACTATATGAGCTGTAGTTAGAATACTTATCTTTATTATTATTATTGGTATAGTTTCATACTGCCAATATTGTCCCTTTTCTTTGTGACATGTGTTTTTTTTTCTTTTTTGATGTTCCAGATTACATGCAATTGCAACAAATGCGGGCATCTCGTGAAATAAGCCACGTCTCTAATTGCGTACGAAGTCTATGGAGATTCAATGAGTCCACCGTCATTGACCAAATGAACGCAAGTCTCTGGAACTTGGAAGGGTGGACTATTTCACGAAAACGTCCAAATGCGCGTTTCAGTGATTCATTTTTCGAAGTTCTCATTCAAATGAATCATGTCGCCGAGCCTGGCCAGCCTCGCTAAGTAGTGCATGTGAATATGCAGTGTAAAAAATGGCTGACGATTAGCGATCAATATTTCGTTCGACATTGCATTGCTGCCAATTTGGCAGCATCACCAGCTCACTTCATCATTTGATTTTGATTTCATTATCATTTTTCAATTTCAGTCATCGCGTTCCCATCCCTCCACCTCTATTTCACTTTTCTATTCTACGTAGTAAGGAGCATTATGTATTCTACATTACATCTTCTACGCTTTCATACATGTGTGCAGACATTATCTGAAAATGATCTCAATTCTAATAAGACACAAACATCACCCATCAACAACACACTGACAATAACATGACTGAAATTCTAAAATGTTTTCTTACTTCGTTATCCTTATTGCTGCGAATTCCTCTCACTAAATCCTGCAGATTCTTCTCAAAAACCCTCTCAAGGCTCCCTTTCACCTTCTTCAGTGTGACAGCCATCTTGATGTTTCGGCTAATCCTAATTAACCATCAAAATATGGAAACAAAGGCGATGATTATTACAATGTTTGGGTCACCATATTTTCTGCTGGTTCATCGCCATGTCCAGCATATGTGCACAAATTACATTATCGTCAATGCAAAACTGTGTGTGTAGTGTATCGCAATTTCCCATTGAGGCGTGTACAGAGCGATCGGCGACGGCATCGCTGGTAGGCAAATGTCACGTGACGTAGCAGACGGGACACGTCACACCCCTCTGAGCATCATTTTATCATTTTTTGACGAACTTTCTATTTTTAAAAATATATCGCAATACTTAAGCCCCCCCCCCCCCCCTTCCGCCCAAAGAAGGGTATTCAAATATTGATGAGGACATTATGGGGCTAGATTTACTGTAAGACGGGGGAGTAAAATTATGTTGTATTTTTTCTAACTGAATTTAGTTTTAACTTGTAAATTAATTTTGTATGGATCATCACCCTGTAAGTTTTATTTTTTATTTAAAACTTAATTGATGATCCAGACACTTCATAGTTTTTATGTAATTTATTTCTCTTGTTAGATATGGTTATGTCTTGATTTACTTGTTTTTATTGGAAGTGATAAATAAATTTCAATTTCAATTTCAATAATTGCGGGAAATGCCTTGCCGCCGTTGTGGGATATAAAATTTATGTTTTAGGATTGATCTTTAAAGGCTTAATCCATTTGTCGAAACCCTCGACCCGAGGTCGGTCGGTAGTGCGTTTGGTTTTTCTTTGTCTTTTGTTGGTAGTTATATGAATATTTCAATCTGTATACCTTTATACAAACTTTTTATGTTGTTTAACTTCATATTTCATAGTTCATATTTTATGTATTATTTGGTGGCAGCATCACATAAGACTCTGTTCTTTCTAGCTGTCTCCTCATTCGATTTTATTTGTATATTTTACCTTGTATATGAAATTGGTTTTTACTTTTGAATGAAATGAATATGAATCGAATTGAATCGAAATGGATCACATGAAGTTGAACTATTGCATAGAGCTGCGTATAGACATAATTATAGGGGATTCCTCTGTGACCCTCATATTCAAATGAGATATGATGATGGCGGTGCCGAATGGTGGCCCAGTGGTGGTGATGACGACGACGATAATGATAAATGATGATGAAGATGATGATAATGATGATGATGATAAATGATGATGGTGATGATAAATGATGATGATTATGATGATGATGATGATGATGATGATGATGATGATGATGATGATGATGATGATTATGAGGACGACGATCAAATGATAAATGATGATGATGATGATGATGATGATGATGATGATGATGATGATGATGATGATGATGGTGATGATGATGATGATGATAAATGATGATAAATGATCGATGATGATGATGATGATGATGATGATGGTGGTGGTGATGATGCTGATAAATGATGATGATATGATGATTATGATGGTGATGATGATCAGGCAGAAGCCGAGCGGGTAACCCCCGTAAAAAGATTGATAAAGGAAATTAAATGAAAGTAAGAGGGGCGACACCCCCCCCCCCAAAAAAAACAACCCAAAACAAACAAACAACAACCAAAAAAAAAAAAAAATAGATGCATCAAATAACAACATAATTGTAGACTTATAAGTACGGGTACGATATTAAAATATATTAAGTAAACCCGTCAGGACTTTTTTTCTGATTTTGAGCGAGCGGAACGTAGTTGCATAAGTTGAAAATGCTCAACACATATTTCTCCCCATGATGATGACGATGATGATGATGATGATGATGATGATGATGATGATGGAGACGACGAGGTCGCCTAATGAGCTTGTAATATTTCAGCCCCAAATTGGCCTCCCCTTCTCCAATTCAGGCGCGCACCATGGGGGGNGTCTCTCATTTTTTTCTTAACCCTCTCAAGTTTAATATTTCGAAAGGTGGGCGTGGTCGTTCAATGCGGCTTATTGACGCGTTTGAAGGATTTTGGTGGAATCGAGGTTGTAAAATCAAAATGGCAGCCCCCATGGACCATGTAAGTATGATTTGGAGAAAACTTTGATTGGCAGGAAGGATAAGTATATGGACCATCTTAAATTAGGAGACGCTGATAAATCTAAAGAATTTAATAGATTGTATTGGAAGTGAAATTCAGGAGTTATTTGATCCTTCATTAGCCAAATAAATGGTTATCAAATTTTAGCTAAATTATGCAACAGTTCGGGCCGGTCCCATACGCCCACTTTGTTGTTAGTTAGAAAATGTGTACTCGAGATCTACTCCTAGTAAAATGATACTCGTTTTTCATTTTCAATTGTCATGGAATTTTTCGATACAGTTTTTCTTCATCCTCTTCGGATGATGACAAATCCTCCAAAAAAAGATCAGGACATCAATTTGTTCATGTTTATAAATTCAATAATTTGGAAACTAAATATAATTTTATTTAAAGCCAAGATAAAAGGCAAGGTGAGGTTCACTCTGACATTGATGTGTTGTTAGTAAATGGAAAAGAAGAAGATGAACAAACTGAAAATTTGAGCTAAATGGGATAACATCGTTTGAGAGTTTGAATTGTGGGAATTGTAGTTAAATGTAATAATTCAACTCACCACTTTTTATGTTCTTGAGCAACTTTATCCACCTGACGATGATCAGTTTGACGTTCCGCAGGGAGGATCCAATCCGATGATATATTTACAAAGAGTTCAATGGTATTGCACTATCCCAAATGATATATTTACAACATGATGAAAAGAGATCGAAGATAACGAAGAGACTTTACACGAAAAACAGTTCACACGATGAATAAGCGATTGTAATTTACAAAATCCACAAGATAGTATATCCGTATGCGGTATGAACGAGTTTAGATGATTAAAGTTGAATGCAGTTGCAAGAGCGAAAGTCGAGAGTTCGGAAATGAAGATGAAAATTGGTCGAAGATGAAGATCAAAGTTTGTGACAACTTGATGTGCTTTCTCGTTGAGAGCGGATTCAAGAGTGTGAAATGTTCAGAAAAAGATGAGAAAAAGATGGTGAAAAAGTAATACTGGCATCGAGATGGGCTAGAAATTAACTTTTCTAATTGGTTGAAAGAATATGTTTCCATGTGAACTCGCACAACAAGGAGCACTTTCAGCACAAACTTTTGTATAAATAAGGTCTTGTTTGGAGCTCGATACAACACGACACACAGTTCACAGCATCGCACAAAGTACGATATTACTCTTTCCAGAGGAATGTACTCACATTGGAAGAAGAAGAAGAGGCGTAGCGAGACCAAGTCACGCATTTGCCTGTGAGGGCCACACAAGGAAATGTCCAAGAAGATGAGTCATTGTGCGGTCGAGAACGGTCCGATTGTTGTGTGTAAAGACGGAAGAAGTTTATCGTGTTATTGAAAAGAAACAGATTTAGTTCGAAGAAAGTTGGCGAGATTTATTTGCTCTGTGGCAAACGTTGAAAAGTTGTTTTTATCTTTCACACTCCTTTTGTTAAGATGGTGAAAACAAGATAATAATAGTTTGTTTGAGAAAATATAAAGAATTGTGAAATGAGGAGTTCCTACAGAATTTTCAAAGTTTGCATTTCCGGCCGCATTTACCATCCTTTAATTGGACAACTTTGTCGTAATCTCTGATGCCATACATGGAATTATAATTGACTAAATGTCTGTCATATATTTCATTTGAGGAATCACCAGCATTCTTCCTGGAATTGTTACAGAATTGATATGTCCATATAACACTTGAACAAAGGAGTAAAATTCTGTGTACAAAGTGAATGGAGAGTTCTCCATGTTGGCAGCAAATCTGTAGGTTCTAATTCAAGGAGCTCATGAGGGGTGTAAATAAAACTTTGAACATTCATATTGTTTTTAATTGCTCATCAGATTTTGCGTAAATTATCACAATTTAATCATATTTTTCTCCACCCCCTGACAGTACATTGATGTCTGCAATTAATCCCCCTGAATTTTTTTGAGGTTTTGTATTAGGTAAACTACTAACTAGCAAATCATTATTCTTATTTTTTGCCTCAGCTACCCTTCAACCAAGGAAAATAAGATGGGAGTTATGGTTACCCTTTTGCATTCAACAAGATAGGGATAGAACATTGTCACACTGTTGCTGCACAGTCAGTGGCTCCCGGGCTCATGATCCAAATGGGCAAAAAGAATTTTAGCAACGATTCATCAATGAAATTTGGAGTTAACTATAAAAACACTAATTACCTATTTATAAATTTATGATTTTCTTCTAACAGCAATTTCCTGCTCTCAAGAATGATCTGATCCTCCGGGCAGCGAGAGGGGAGAAGACGGAGAGAGTTCCAGTTTGGGTGATGAGACAGGCTGGCAGATATCTACCAGGTAAGCAGAGATACCAACTGTTCCAGAATATGCGTGATGTGTGTTTTCATGTTAATTACAGACTAGGTCTGTGGCAGAAAATCTTGCTGTTATTAAAAGCGGAAAAATCAGATGAACAGATCAAACTTTCTTATTTATTGTCTGATTCGCTTTAATTTTGTTTAAATCTGTTAGTCTGATATTTCTTGGGCAGACCCAGTCTTAAAGCTTTCATCACCAAGTTAAAAAGCTGAGAGTATGGATGTGTTTCTCTGACTTTTGTTCAGCTGTCGCATTGTTCACATTTAAATTTTGTCCTTATGAATGCATATTTGAAATGGTTGTCATCTCTGTATAAGGAATTGAAAACCTGATTGAAAGACAGACTCATATTCTTTTGGAAGAAGGGCCAGAGTCAAGGTTACAAAGTTTCACCTGACATTGTCTTGCAATGCAGCAGCTCTATATTTGTTTATCTATCAAAATTAGGGTGATTATGTTTGAATAATAATAATAATAGTAATGGTGCCTTTGTGCATGCAAAATAGGTCAATCCTATGGTGCTTATTGCACTGAATATTTTCACTCATGAACTTGCTTCAGCAGGATGTCAATACGATGCCTCACATTCCAAGGAAATTTTCGTGCCATCACAATTTACCTGGGTCGAGTGCAGCACAATGCAGATGAATATCTTGCCAAAGCGAATAAGCGTTATGGTGTTCTGAATTTTCAATATCTCTTGATATACTGGATTATAAGACTTTTTTAATTTCTCATGCTGCCATTCCATGCATGTGTCGAGTATGAAAAAATTATTTAGATACACCCTTTCCAATGCAACCCTCAGTTTTAAGTACAAAGGTAAAAAATTATTTGATATTTTCCTATTTTTCAGAATTCCGTGAAATGAGAGCTGAGCACAACTTTTTTAAGGTTTGTCAAACACCAGCTTTAGCATGTGAAGTCACACTGCAGGTAAGTTTATGAATACCATTATGAAAACCAAGATGAAAACAAAACCGTTAATAAGGCTAAGAAAAATTGTTTAGTTGCCCCACATTGTAATTATGAAAAAAAAAGTGTTGGTGTTCAGATGAAAATGTTCTTCTTATTGTTTTTTGGGATGAGTGATTAGACCAAAATCTTCAGCCTCTAATTTGTCAAGATCTTAGAAATCCCCCAAATTAAAATGTTCCCTTGAAACAGCTAGCTAATGTCGTCTTCTGGAAAATAATGATTTAGGGATTGAAAAATGGCACTAAACTATATTAATTGAATCTCTGATGCCATCTTCATATGTACAGTTGAAAATCAGTATAACGAGGTGCTCAGGACCATCAAAAATACCTTGTTATAGTAGTAATCTCTTTATAGCAGAGTTAAAAAACAATAAGTTATTAAGAGCTGGGACCAGATTTTAGTCTTCATGCGATTGAAAAATTCATGTGAATGAAAACAAAAAACAAAATACCAAGTGGTCGACTAAAAATCAAAATGATATTGAATTGGCTGTTAATGCATTTTTGCTCTATGGCTTTCCCAATATTTGAACTCTCTTTTTTCTTCTTTTTTCATGTCTGATGTTTAGCCAATACGCCGCTTTGAGCTTGATGCAGCCATCATATTCTGTGATATTCTGGTAATCCCTCAGGCCCTTGGACTAACTGTTGAGATGATCCCTGGAAAGGTATGTTTTAAAATGATTTGATAATGTTCTCACATGACAGAAACAGTGTCCAGGTACTGACACCTCAAACTGATGTTAGTCCCCGATTTTGCATCCGATCAGTAGATGTTCCACAGCTTGTAGCTTGTACGCTCCCCTATCCCAGTTAATAATTGTAGGGTAATTATTTATCTGTATTTCCTCACAAATTCCCTTGACCTGGTCATAGCTTTCATTCGCAATAAAATATTGCTCATATTTTCAGATTGTACATTTTATTTTTACTTTTCACTGACAGCACATCGATGTCTGGGGGGGGGGGGGGGGGGAAGGGGGGATCCCTTTAAATTATTACTTTGATATGTGAATGTAATTTCAAAATTTTCAATGCTGCTTTTGAATGACAAAAATGTAAGAAGCCATCTGCATCAAAAGTGATTTTTCTTGCCCAAATTATCATTCTGTCAGTACATAGGGAAACATAAAATGAACAACAAATTTGTGACAGACCCAAACATGTTCGGACCTTGTGCAAGTCTATTCATTCATTCATTTCATTTATTCAAGGTACTAAACATTAGCCCAAGAATGTTTTTCAGTTAGTTCTTGCAATTTAAAGTCAACATACATTGTGTATAAATAAACAACTTTAAAATCTGTTACAAAACTTATAAAATTGCAAGAAACTTAATAGATATACTTAAAATAGGTAACTAAAGCAATTACAATATGCACTTTCAATGAAAGTGAAACAAACCTGCATTTGGGATAATGTAGTTATTTTGTTATGCATGCTTATCAATTTTAAGCTTTATTATCAGAAGAGAATACACATGGAATCTATTCCCAATTCAAACATCATTAAAGTATTTTGAAGAACCTGCTCCCATGATACAAATAGACAATTCTGTATATATTCAATCTTTCTACATCGGACCATATAGAGATCACTTTGATATGTTTCTCACATCATTGTTTGTTCAATTTTTGTGAAGGGTAATTCAATGTGCATTTTATGGTTCTTATCCCTAGGGTCCTTCCTTTCCGCAACCTTTGACCTCGCCTGATGACCTCTCCAGACTCGATGCTGAGGTAGACGTGGACAAAGCCCTTGGTTACGTGTACGAGGCAATCACTCTAACCCGCAAGAAGCTGGAAGGGAAAGTGCCTCTTATTGGATTTACTGGAGCACCGGTAAGAAGTACATCAGAGATGCCAATTGTTCAGGAATATGTATGGGGTATACAGTCATGTATTTTAATATAAGATTAAGGCTTTCATAAAAAAGTGAATGACGGAGAGTATGATTTTTTGTTGTTATATTTCGCCTCATGCCAGTGTAAAAAAAATACACAAGGTCAATGGCCGATTTGCCCCCTAAATCTTAAAAATACCTCCCAACCAAAAAAAAAAAAAAAAAAGAAAAAAAAAGAAAAATGTATCATTGGGGCTAGTCTTCAGGAGGTAAATGTAAAAAGAGCCTTCAAGAAAAAAAAGTATTTTCTACCTTGCCTCTTGCATATTCTGGAATTGTTCGGATCTCTTAAATGTTAGGTCCCTTAGCCCATTATTGATATCTTGAAAAATAGTTTTGCCTTTTCTAGTCACCGAATGGTCAGGTATTGTAGTAAAACTGCCTAAAAAACAGAGGAATTCTGATTGGATCAGAATCTAAAGTAGTTAGTCATAATGTATTGTAGTGTGTTCACACCCAAACAGCAGACAATCAAAGAGGCTAAACAGAAACTCACCAGTAATACAAGTATCCCTCCAGTTTCAGAAAAAAAGACCTCTCACTTTTGATATTCATGACTGGTTATACTAAAAAGCTATTTCAGATTGAGAATGGATTTGAGTTGAAATACTAAACACAAATTTTAAGAATGAAGGGAAAATTTGAAGTCGGACAGTGTATGGCCATCGGCCTCGTTATATAAATTTTCCTTTCACAGAAAAATCCTGCTTATACTTCAGTAATTGATCTTAACTTAAAAATATATATTTTTTCAGTGGACACTAATGGCGTACTGCATTGAAGGAGGAGGATCCAACACATTCTCCAAGGCAAAGAAATGGTTATACACCCAACCAGAGGCTAGTCATAAATTACTACAGATCCTCACGAGGACCATTGTGGACTATCTTGTAGGCCAGGTCCTGGCTGGTGCACAGGTAGGTCAACCATGCAGTAGCAAATGTAGACACTTAATATGAAGGAGAATTTATTTGGGTACTTTTAAAAGAAGGCTTTTTCTGAAAAGATATTTTTCAGGTTAGGGCTTAGATACATACCTGTAACCAACTATAAAATCATTGTGTCCCGGTAAAACAAAACCTTTTTCCTTTCTTGCATACTTCAAACAGACTTACGTCTTACAATATAATATTATAATAAAGTGGAAACCCAGTATACCGAGGTGCTTAGGACCTCCAACAATACTTTGATATACGGTAGAAGTAATCCTCTTATATCAGGGTTAAAAAAACTCAATAGATTATGAAGAATTGAGATCCGAATATTATGTCTTTACATTGTAAATATTCCCCCCCCCCTTAATTTCTTGGAGAGAAAAAAGTATGATTAAAACTTGAATAAATACCGAAAGAGGACAAATTTCTGTGTGCTCAAAATAAGATTATTTTTTAATATATTCATATATTTCATTACATATTCCACTCGTACATCGTGCTCTATTTTTGAATGAAATAAAGATGGATGTTGTAATTCTCTGTCCTATCTCCAATAGCTCCTGCAGGTATTTGACTCGCATGCTGGTGCCCTGGGGTACGACATGTTCTGCCGGTTCTGCCTCCCGTACCTCCAGCAGATAGCAAGAGAAGTGAAAGAAAAACTCAGAGCAAAGTCTGTAGAACCAGTTCCAATGGTAAGACTCTAAATTAAGAAGCATAATGATGTAGTTGTTGTGACTCTCGCCATTTTTATGCCATGTTTTGCCGGTTCTGCCTTCCGTACATCCATTAGATAGCGAGAGAAGTGAAGAAGAAACTTAGAGCAAAGTCTGTAGATCCAGTTCCAATGGTAAGACTGTAAATTAAGAAGCAATATTTGTTCTGATTCCAATGAATGTTACCCTTCACATGAATGGAAGTGGATAATAAGATTGGTCCAAAAAGACAGGTGGTGGTATTTTATTCTGAATGAGATGCTGAAACCCTGAGATTCGGAATTAGTTGTGAGACTGACTTAGACGTTTAGAGATCCTTGTAAGTAACAGTCATGAATAGTTGATGACAGTGGACAATGAAAAGATCTCTATGGAGACAGGTGGGGGTACATTGATATTGTTGTGTACTGGATTAATTACTTAGGTGAATAGAATTTAGAACCCCCTATCAAATGTAATGAGTAAAAAGTCAGGAAACGTTAGCAGATCTGTTATGGAAAATATTGGGGTTATATGTGTATTGATAATTTCATATTGCAATTAAAAATGCTAACGAAAATTCTTACACAGCTATTTAAAGATACAGTACATTCTAGAAATTGAATGGATTACTTTTTAAAATTGATGAATAAAACGGTCAATTAAATGCCATGAATATGTAATTAGCTTAATCTCACAGATGAAAATTATTAAATTGATTAAGAACATACCATATAATATAATTAATTGATTTACAAAAAAAAACTTCACTCAAATTTATTGTAAAGGGTTAAAGACTATGCATGCAAATTTTAAGAGGATTTTAATGATTACTACCCCAATGAATATCCTACATATTCATTTATATGCCAATTAGGAGGGTTATGTGTCAAATTATTTATATCAAAATATCCTTTCTTCTATTTATAAATAGAAAACAAAATCTAATTGAAATTGAGATGTAACACAACCAAAAGAAAAATAGAGCTTTTAATATTCACTTATAATGGTAGGGGGTCCCCTCTTAATCAGAGGGTTCCAGGTTTGAATCCCTAGTGTTAATTTCCTTCATCAAGAAATTCTTCCACATTGTGCTATCCTCAACCCAAGTGAGATGATTGAATGCCTGGCAGGAATAATCATTTCCTAAAATGTTTTTTCGCTGGTGGCATCTGATGCTTAATACCTGGGAAGCAATAATATCAAAACGCCTTGAACACTCTTCAAGTTGGATATGTTCATTCCATAAATTGAATATACGGATGCATTGTTATTGTTAACATCATACTGGGGAAAATTTCACCAAACAGAGAAATTAAAGATATACTCAGAACAGTGACTGTGGAATTGGTAGCAAAAGTGAGAATATAAAGTGAACGTATGTACTATTTGGAGTCTGATTTAATTTTATCTTGATCTATTTACCATGTTGATAAATGAAAAAACCTGTAAAAAAATTAATATCTTAAGATGTGAAAAAAAAAATGATGGGATTTCATGCTTTAATGCTTGTAATTAATTGATATTTTGTGCCATGGTTAAGAACGTAACAATTAGTATGTTTTTTATTTCATTGACAAGAACCAATACACATGAATAAAAAACTCATAAAGTCAATATCTCCTCCATAGAAAAGTTCTACCAAACCAAAAGCTACCAACAGCTGGACGACCAGAGACTTGGGCATTATAGTTTCACTTGTTCTTACACGCTTTTAGTTTGGCAAATTTTGATTTCACAAAGCTTTGCGTGAAATGCACAAAAGTCCCCAAACTGCAATTCAAATTAGCTTGTTATTCATTTGTCAAATCTAATTTATTATCTGTTGCATATATTCTATACCAGTATTATATTAGACAATCCACCATTGCACTTTGAAACATCTGTAATTGTTATTATTATTATTGTTATTTCTCTTTTACAGATTTGCAATTGATTAACCTGGATGATATTGTGTCATCTTAATTTTTTCTTCAGATTGTATTTGCGAAAGGAGCCAATTATGCCTTGAGTGAGCTATCCCAGAGTGATTATGATGTCATGAGTTTAGATTGGGATGTGCTGCCACAGGTCGCAAGGTATGTTGAATGTTTAACATGTCACAAATATTATCTCATCCCTTTCATTTTGGAAATCACTTCATTTACAGTGATACCTCATTATAACAAGCTCATTGAAACCATGGAAATGACTCCAGAGATGCCAACCATTTTAGAGAATTGATGCGGTGTCTTTTCATATAAATGTATTCTTTTAATTTAAATCTATTCACTAGTGAATAGCGGAGAGTATGGTTGTTATGTTTCCCCTCACTTTTGTTGAGCCATTGCATTATTCACATTTAAATTGTGTCCTCATGCATACATGTATTTCAGGATGGGTGGCATTTTTGTGACCTTGTTCCATTGGGGTAGAGAAACAAAAAATATGAAGAGCTGGACAAAAGGCCTTATACAGGCAACTCCGCCTATAAAGTCAATTAATCTCTTTAGTTCTGCTAATGTAGCAGAAATTTGACATGGAAGAGGTAAATAATACACATTAGATGTGATATGTTCCAAAAATACATACAGACTTTCGCAATTATTTGACTCTGATAGAAAAGTTCAACTTAGGCAGAGTTGACTGTAATTAGTTTGAAGTTACTAGGTTTACCAAAAGTTTGCTGAAGTGCATTCATTTTCAAATTGAAACCAACCCCTCCTTAATGCAAAGACCTCTGCTTGAATTTCTTACCTCAAGATTTGAACACTACATGCAGATTAGTGGTCAAAACAGATCTTTTAATTAATATGAATCACTGTGAGCAGAAGGGACAAAGTATTTAGACAAAGTGAATGAGGTCCATTCAAGCATTCATAATATAAACTGGGTGCACACAATAGAAATTTCTTTCTCTCTTTTTCTGCGATGAATTGTTGAATATGTGTTGCACCTGTTCAGCGAACAGATCATGGAGANATTTAGAACTATTCAACATAACACACGAATCTTGGAAAGTCAGATTTTAGGGTGCAAATCCAGTATTCCACCTTTAATGCATGACCACTTCTCAAATTTCTCCCTTCAAGATTTTAAAATTAGATTAGTGGTCAAATTAGCTCTTCCTTGCTTACCACATAGTAATAGATAGTGTAGCCCATAGTGTAGCCACTATGGGACTCTGATAATAAGCTTTTGCTTCTCTAGAGTATCCCACCATTTTAATTTTATGTTTGTCATTTATATTTAATATCTATTACATAACTATGTATTTTATAAGTATACTGTATATTAAAATGTATTGTGATTTTTTTAAATGGAAAAATAAAGTAATTGAATTGAATTGAAGTTGAATAGATATTGAAGATTGTGAGGCCTGGGAAGGTAACCTGGAGTAAATGTAACCTTCTGACATGTTCAGTAATATACGTTCAAACTGGATTTACCTGGTTTTTGCTATCAGAAAAAATACTATGTGGTACAACCTTAAATAGTATACCTTTAAATAATCCAAGTACTGCAGTAGGTTTCTGTTTTACTCTTTATTCAACAGTTACAAACTTTTGTTTTCACACATATTATTTCAGAAAAAATAGTATTAGTTCTTAAATTGAATCAATTCATTAAAACACATCCAAGATGATAATCTGTAATAGTTTCCTGTGTCAAATGTCTGGAATCTCCCTCAGACTATCGCAAACTGTTGTTACTTCCTGGTTTTAAGATCGCCTTGATTTGCTGATTTAGTGATTTCTAATTTGGGAAATAAAAGTTACAAACTTTTATTTTTGCATGTGTTCTTGCAGAAAATGTTTTATTAGTTTTGTATTTAACCAAGTAATGTACTTAAAATCCACCCAAGAGGATAGCCTGTAATTTTTTGAATGGTTCTTTTGATCCAAATCAATAGTCGTGCAAGACCCCGAACAGTGAAACTTTCAAGAGTAATCATTTTACGTGTTTTGAAAATTGTATTCTATATTCATTTTCATCATCCCGATGAATCTCTTCTGTACTATGATTAATTCTTCATAAAAATTGATATAAAAGTATGAATCAGTCTGAGCAGAAGGGACAAAGGATTTGGACAAAGTAAACAGCGTTCATTCAAGCATTCACAATTGCTGGATGCACACATAAGATATTTCCTTCTCTCTTATTCTGCAGTGAATTGTAAATGTGTGTTGCACCTGTTCAGCGAACAGATCATGGAGAAGCCCCTTTATGTGTTCATTAAGCTATTGTGACGGCTTGAATTAATTATTTTACGTTTTTTCCCCAATTCCTTTGTACTTCATGTTCACAATGAATGTCTGCTATACCATTATACCTTTTTCAAAGCACCTTCTGATTTTTTTCTTCATCATCAGATCCCAAGCCGGCCCAACCTTTCCACTCCAGGGTAACCTCGACCCATGCGCCCTCTACAGTTCAAAAGAGGAGATCAGTGTCTACGTCGCTCAGATGCTTGAACGATTCGGAACGCAGAGTTACATCGCTAATCTCGGACACGGTGTATATCCGGACTTTGATCCAGAGCATGTGAGGGCTTTCATAGATTCCGTGCATCAGCACTCGGAGAGGATGAACAAGAAGGAACAATCGTAATGTGGATTTATTTCAACTCAATTTGATATCGGTGAAAGGACACTCGTAGAATTAGATAGCAAAGATGTGATTATCTACATTGATATTCTTACAGTTTCTTCCACGACGATTGCTTCGGTCAGCTTGGGACTTAGTTTTCACGAGACGTAGGGTTAAGAAAGGGTTGTGATGGGGTCTGTGTTTTCGAATAATAGAAGGATTCCGGAAGGCGTTTCTGGAAGGTTCTCGCAGTGACAAGCACTCATTCCCTTTAAATTATTAGAGCAACTGTCAGAGATACGGCAGTGCTTTTCATCCAATCTAAATCAAGGATTTAAAATTTGGGTGTCTTCATGGCCATTTTGTTTTGTCTTCCAGTATATTGAGTGAATACCTCTGATTGGAACTGCTTTCTGTCATGATCAAGTTATTCTATTGAATCTAATGAATTAGTGCAATCTTTTTCTGTTTTAATTGTTGCATTAGGGCAATTTCAAAATTATGTACTTTGTATATCTGACCAAAAATGCTTAATATTTCACATTCGCATCTTATTTGTTGATGACTGTGGCTCAAATGGATAATGGAATGAAGGACAATGGGGCAAAAATGGGTTCGCTATTTCAAAAAGGCCATATCCATGTTTCTATCAATGGGCCGGTCTACTAATAGATTCATGTATGCATGTTTCTTGCCAACGAACAAGAAAAGGTGGTATTCAGTAAACATATTCGTAGCAATTGAACAACAATACCTGGAATCCGGTTTACATACATTACTTGTTGCTACGTCGGGCAAGCCTCAGGCAAGCTTTCAGGTTGTCAAGAACAACATCTTGAATGAAGTATGCATAAAATTTGCATCTATTAGTATACCTGCCTATTGCCTCGATATACCTGTATGTAACAAAATTGTTGTGAACAATTACCATGATATATTCTGTCGATTGCAAAACTATCATAGCCTTTAACATTAGAGTCGGTCTTTAGACCTGTTTTTTTTTTACGTGGACTGTGTCAAGTGGTAATTAATTTCATTGGAAAATATGTGCATGACATGAATGGATTTTATGCACCATAGTGAAGTATTTGTTTTTATAATTTTCAACATTACCCTCTGGTCAGTATGAATGTGAAATTTTATACCCTTCTGCTCCTCATTACTGACAGTGAAAACTGAAGTATAAGAAGGTACATGTGACCATTGAAAATACCTTTTTAAAGCAGGTATGTCATTAAATCAGAGGCAAAAATTAATAAATTATAAGTAGATGAAACTGGATTAGTTGTTTCCTCTTTATATCAGGAATATAGTGAGATCTCTTTATACCAAGTTCCACTTTACTGTAATAGTCATTCAGGGGCCAATTCTTGTCACCGGCAATAGGCAATATCAAACGATATCTCACGATAATGTCGATATTGATATGTTGGAGTTGGGGAAGTGAGTTCCGTTTTTGGAAGCTTAGGCACGAGCTACATCTATCATTTGGGAAAATTGACATTTTTACTTCCTTCAAGATCATCATCAAACAAACTCCCCTGCTGTGACTTCTGAAGTTTTCTTAGCAATTAGAGGATAGCTAAGACCATTTTGTGCAATTGGACGTTTTTGTTATGTTTTTTTAATTCATTTTTAATCTGGGATGTTCGGATATGCACATACTTTAGATTTGTATCCTGCACATCCTTTGAAAATAATCAAAGTACAGGTCATAGGTTAAAAAAATTGTAATTGATCGCAAGATCCTTTGATTGAAATTGGCTAGTACAAATTTATTTTAACTGATTTATAATGGAATTGAACTGCTTGGCAGTAATAGGCTGATAAAATGGTCAGTGTCTTTTTATATACAGCATTTCTAAAGTACTTTTCATGCGTACGTCTCTTAGTGCTGAGAGCTAAGATTATTTGGGAATTGGATCTTATCTGAAGAAGATTATATTTTGTATTTTTGCCTCATTCAGAATACAAGTGATATGAATAAATCCTGTATAATAAGAATACAACTTTTTCCCAGCCTAAATGTTGTTCATTATATCTTAGAACTGGATTCAGCAAGATTCACATTAAATGACTGCCGTTCATGGCTGCCTACGAGAAGAATTTTGTAATACAGTCAAACCTTGTCATAAAGACTGAGCACTGATATAACAAGCTTTCGGTATAAAAATTTCCTGGTCCCATCTCTTTGTATTTTATTGTACTTTGGCCCTGATATAACAAGGTTTCAATATAAAGAGGTAATTTCTCTGGTCCCAACGACCTCTTTATAAGTTTAACAAGGTTAGACTACTTATGCTGATTTTTCATGGACAATAATATTTTTATTCATTGAGACAATAGTAGGAAGTGCACGGAAGGTACCATTTTTCTGAAGATAGGATTATTACGAAGAAATTCCGACAGGATATTTTGTCTGTTGCATTGCAGAGGAGGCTAGTATTTTGATGTAAGAACTAAGCCAAGGGGGTGTTGCTAGAAAGTAGTAATTGATTGCCAATCAACTGCAAATCAGCTGCAAACCGAAATGTATTTACATTCATGCATGGTCTTTGTCGCTAAAAAGATGTGCATGAAACAATGATTTTGATAGGCGCGTATCGATTAACTGCAACTTTCTAGAAACACTCCCCAATTTTACTGAACAGATCATACAAAAGCTGCTTTATTTACTTCATGGAATTGGGATTCTCCGGAGTTGAACACATTTTTTTTGTCCCAAAAATATTCTACCAAGGCAGAGTAACCCGTACTTCTAATATCACCTCGCATATTTTGTTACTTTCTACAAAATAATACAGTACAGTATAACCTCGTTATAATGAGGTCGTTGGGACCAGAGAAATTACCTCTTTATTTCAAAACCTTGTTATATCAGGGCCAAAATACATGTACAATAAAATACAAAGAGATGGGACCTTGTTATAATGAAAGCTTGTTATATCAGTGCTCGTTATAACAAGGTTTGACTGTACTTTTACATGAAGGGAGCACAAAAGAAATATGCAGGTGGAGCTGCCAAGTAAAATCTCTTGGGATCACAAATATCTGCTCAACATTTTGGCATAAAACCTAGTCAGACAACACCAGAGAACATCCAGTGAACACTTAGATGTCTTGGAACCTAATAATGTACACCTCACCAAACAAATGATAAAACACACAAAAGTTGTGTTATTTACTTCATGGAATCAATTTGATTTCTCCGAAGTTGAAGAGATTTCTTTTTTGTCTCAAAACATTCGACATGGACAGAGTTACCCGTACACTTTATATCACGTTGCATATTTTGTTACTTTTTACAAAATAATACAGTACAGCCCAACCTCGTTATAAAGAGCACTGATATAACGAGATCGCGTTATAACAAGGTATTTTTGCTGGTCCCATCTCTTTGTATTTTATTGTAATTTGGCCCTGATATAACAAGGTTTCAATAGAAAGAGATAATTTCTCTGGTCCCAACGACCTCTTTATAACAAGGTTAGACTACTTATACTGATTTTTCATGGACAATATTATTTTTATTCATTGAGACAATAGTAGGAAGTGCACGGAAGGTACCATAGGATTATTACGAAGAAATTGAATATTTTTTTCTGTAGCATTGCAGAGGAGGCTGGTATTTTAATGTAAGAACTAAGCCAAGGGGGTGTTGCTAGAAAGTAGCAATTGATTGCAAATCAACTGCAAATCAGCTGCAAACCGAAACGTATTTTATACATTCATGTGTGGTCTTTGCCGCCAAAAAGATGTGCATGAAAGAATGATTATTAATTGGTGCATACCGATCAATTGCACCTTTCTAGCAACATTCCCATATATGTTGAAAAAAATATGCAAAATCTGTGTTATTTACCCCATGAACTTTGATTTCTCTGAAGTTAAACATCATTTTTGATCCCAATTTGACTTGGGCAGAGTTGTCCCTACATACATTTCATATCACCTCGCATATTTTGTTACTTCTTACAAAATAAGACAGTTACTCTGAGGGAACATAAAAGAAATATGCAGCCCAAGTCGAAGCTCTTGGGACCACAGATATCTGCTCAACATGGGAGAAATTAGGCATGAAACCCAGTCAGACAACACTGGAGAACACCCAGTGATCATCCAGTGAACACTCTAGGATCATAAGGGGTGTTGCTACAGAGTAGAAATTGACTGCAAATTGGAACATGCATTTTCACTCGTGCACTGTCAGCACTTTTGACAAGACACATGTGTAACAATGGTTTTGATTACCACTTGCCGATCAATTGCAAAGTGTAATTGGTAACTCGGCCTAACATAACACTATCTCTATGAAATCAAGCGTCAATGGGAAATGCATGTTATAGGGCCTGTAACATATAAGATGCAATAAAACTTACGATACATATTAATTGTTAGTCTATGGCAAAACATGTATCATAAAGATACAATAGATTAAAAATCAATTGTTTCTCTTTTATGTTACAGGCCCATAGTGAGATATCCCTGGGAGATTCCTGTGAGATATCCACGAGCTAAGTTGTCTCAGAACCTAATAATGTACTCTCCAACAAACAAATAATAAGACACACACATTCATGTTTGATCATATGTAAATATATTTATGTAGTCTTTGTATAAATCACATGATAATCTTTGACACATTAAAAATTTTTTCTACATTTGAGTATCATAAATGACAGATAAGTATCAACATCATTTACTTTGTGATTAATACTTTGGCAAGAAGAATCAACAAATTAAAAAAGCACAGTAAAACTCTGATGCCACATTCATATTACTAATTGAAAAATAGAAAGCATAATTAGACTACACGTTTTATGTGATTTTAATAGGCGAATAAAATTATGTTACATGATTTTTATGTTTTTTAAATTGTCCTGAAAAAATTGATCCAAGATAATGAGTATCTTGATGAAATTTCAATTAAACAAAGTGTATGAATTCACAGGGGCCTGCAACATGAAAGAGATACAATTAATTCCAATTAATCATATCTTTATGGTACACATTTAATTGTATCTTCTAAGTTACAGGCCCCCGCTAACGGGAGTCAATATTTTTGGTATATCATAATGAGAGTAATCTATTCACATCATTCGGAAGACACAATTTGCAATTAAAATGAACCTGATTGCATGGCATGGCATGGTGCAAAGGAAGAGAAATTTCATATATGAGACACTCATTAGTTGAGTTTTGGTAGGTACAATGTATGCATAAAACAATAAATTCTTAACCCATTGGCTTCTGGAACCAGTTAGTCCCTGCAGAAAGTCTATGGGAATGACGGAATTCAGGAGTCAATGGGTTAATTTATCAACTAGGGTACAGAGTATGCACATAAGAAAGTGCGTGTGATTAAAGTTGCCCGCTGTTTCAAGAAAAATATCACAGCACCCAGATGTGATTTGGGCGAAATAAAACACAAAGTTGTATGTACATTCTGATTGGTGAATAGTGAATTGGTCTATTTGAAGGTACTTTCTATCCATCTTATTAAACCCATTGAAACCTAAACCTGATTCAAAGCCAATGGAAATTATGACTTGTATGATGCTAATTCCCTTTAAAAAGTGACCGTCAGGCTAAAGTGGACGTCTTGTCAGTTGATGTGGAAAGGTACTCCCAACAAGTTTAAAACCGCACTTTGAAAATGGAGGGAACAGAAATGCATTGCAAGCAGCAATCTATACTGAATGAAGGGATCTGTTAACATTAGCATGAAGAAATAAAAAGACATATGCTTACATTGTAATAGAAAAAATAGAAAAATAAGAAAGATATCAATCAAAGGTTTAAACAATCACACTGAAAATAGAAAGAAGTATATGAATGTTTGCTTGGTACCAGATTTCGTTACAAATTGATGTTGTCTCAATCTAAGAATAAAATTCTTGCATAGTTGAAAATAAAAGTTATACAAACTGTAGGAAGCTCGTTAAAAATACTTGAGTGATAACTTTCCACATACAGTGATTGGGG
>BQKZ01002490.1:18231-32914 GCA_036244855.1 Temnopleurus reevesii
TTGAGCAAGGTTGATATTTTGTTACCATGGAGCAAAAAGTTACTAGACCCCACACCTGCCAAACTTTTTGAGATAAAATATCTTTCTCCTGGGTTGCAAAAATCCTATTCAACATACAAAATAAAAAAAAATGAAAATCTAAATCTCCCCAAACCCTCAGAAAACACACATGAAAGTACAGTACCAATATTTTCAAAAACATCCTATTTTCCAAAAGAAAATATAACTTTGCTCTTATCCAGCAAAAAAATGATCTTACCAATAAGATAACATCTTTTAGATTGGCAGGTATGGACCCCACACCTAATGGAGAAGAAAATTCTTAATTTTTTACAATCCCATTTGGCATGTTACTAATAGAGGCATCAAAACTCTTTAGGATATATGTTGATTGTCCGCCAGTTTTATGGCTCTTGGGAATATCATTGCAAACAAAATATGAAATGTAATTTTTTGTGCACAATGTCTTCAAATTAAATTGTTCTAAAAAATCTAATTCCAAAATATTACTCTAAACACTACATTTGGAACTGAATTCTAAATATAATTACCATTTGCACTATCACATTTCAATTGCAAAATAATACAATGCTACAATAATAAAAACATGATTTCAAATTCTTAACTAAGCAATGTTCTAGAAATCAATCCCTGTTCTCCTTGTTTTCTATTTATGCAACATATACAAACATATTGGAATGGAAAAAGTGGAAACTTCCACAACATTGAATATAAAGATATAATAATGATAACATATATTTATAATACACGAGCTGTTAAAGCAACAAAATAGACTATACAGTTGTTATCAAAAAAATACATAGACTCATATCAAAGTATGCTTCATTCATGTGTATCCTTTTTTCACCTGTCCAACTACATGAAAACAAAGTGGGGGTTAAATGAAATTGTCACCAGGTATTATCCAACTGAAATAAAGGTTAATTAGTTGAGAGGTTGACTAATTGGTTGCTATGTAAGCCTCTAACAATGCCTTTCATTAACACAGAGTATGCATGGTTCTAGAGACATTATAATGAACATGATTTGCATCAAGAGATTGTGCTTCCAAGACACTGCACAATGATTGGTAATTTGGTAACAGGTACAAGCCCCAATACCTTGAAAATATCACATGATATTGATGAAATCTTTTCCTTATATCCACTGAGATGAAACTAAATATGATCTGACATTAATAAATGTGTCTGCATCAGTGATATAAACTATGCCAATATACAAATGCCAAAGAAGATACTTCATACCCTAGGCTTATTCAATGCAGATACATGATCAGTTCTCTCACTACAACTTTAAGCTTGCTTCATTTACAATGCAATTTAGTCTGGACAGTAATGAAGTATATTTCATTGAACAGTAGCATTGAAATATTGATTTGTAAGATTGAATTGTTAAGTCTGCCATGAGCAGATCTAATTTCAAAAATGCATTAATGTGCATGGAAAGCTCAGAATTTCAAATTATTTCTTGCAGAAGCAGACATAGAAATTAATTTTACATCTTCAGGAGCCAACAAATGAATTAGCTATCAAATATTTGACTGATTTTCCCTTTTCAAGCAAAATATCATGCACACAAAGTTCAAATTTTCAACCCCCCTCCCCCTCAAAAAACTATGAAAAACAGAAGAAAAATACAAAAATCAAAAGGGAACATCATTCAAAACAGTGGCACATGCACCTGGATCCATAGCTTTTGCAGAGGTTACTGAAAAGTAAAACTCCTGATACTCATGGAAGTGCTTAATTACTCAATGTCAGGATAACAATGTATACTGAGACAACACTATATAAAGCGTGTTTATTGGGTGAATTGCATACCACATTTGCCTGCAAATATGACTGCATGTTTTTGTTCCGGTACTCCTCATTACAAGAAAGTAAGAACTCATCGGCAAAACCCCAATAGACCTGTGTAGAATCTCGAAGGGGGGAATAATAAAGAGGGGTGCACCCTGATTTGATGTCATAATAGAGGAGAAAGTCCGTTAAAAACCTGACGTTTCATTGAAAGAATTTTGTAGAAGGGTAAATTCACGTCATATCTGCTCAGCAACGACACATCAAATCTATTGAAAAAAAGGGCTATACAAATCATTATGGTTCATTAATATCGTTACAACTGGTCTGTCGGTATATTCTCCTGCAGTTTGTGTTACCACTGGGGTTGAAGCCAAAATACACCACTGCATACATATGCATTGTTTCCTGCAATGTACCTATTTACTTCACATGGGTTGAGTGATGCTCGATGTGGATGAATTTCTTAGTGAAAGATATCAATGACTTGCCTGGGATTCAAAAATACATCGTCAATCACTTGGCCACAATTCATTCACCACAATTATCACAGGCACAGGCGCAATAATTATCCATTGAAGAAGGGGACAGATACAAAAGTTTTTGAACGCTTTCATTGCGAACTAAGTACACTTGTCACTCTTCCTCAAGTTTTGTTGAAAAATAAAGACCCCCATCCCCCCCCCCCCCCCCAAAAAAAAACCCATCCTCTTACAGAGCTCAAAGCAATTAAGTGGGAATTAACCATATGTTTCAATGTACCTTTAGTGAACAGCATGGAATAAAAGGAGAAATCTGTAAGGGTTTTGAGAAAATATGATAATCACTGTGATCATCAGCTTTAGAAAATGGCCTGACTGAAAATTCTCTTTTCTTAGTTTTTCATTTAAAAATAAATCATAGACAAATATGAAAAAAAATACAACCTGAATAATCATTTCAGAATTTTGTTCTTTGGTTTTATACTCACTTCGAAGTTGTATGAATTGTGTTTAATTATTGCTACACATAGATTTTGTTTACAAATTTCTGAATTATTGATAGTGTTCACAAAATAACTGAGGGGGGGGGGNATGTATCAATGGCAAAGTCTGAATGAGAATTCATCATGAAACTTCTCAGGACTGATGTTTGCAGAACAGGAGAATGTAACATAAATAAATTGAAAATTAATTGTATCTCTAAAAGTACAGATTTTGCCATAACCTTACGATTAATATCTATCTTAAGTTTAATTGCATCTATCATGTTGCAAGCCCCTGTTGTGGATATGTTATACCTAAACCAAAGAAAGACTGAATAATTTTCTACTTTTCTTCAAGAAGAGTAAAAATATATTAACATGTTCTAAATAAAAAGTAAATTTGTCTGTCCTATTGTCACATATGCTGAGTTACCATCCTAAGGATTCCAAATGGGGATTGGGGAAACTTTGAAAGTTCAGACCTCATCTACTGAAGATGTTGATGACATACTTTCTTGAAAATGTCTGAATATGAAATGATCACATTTCTTCATGCTATCTATCTCCATAGGCTAGCAGCACACTAATGCCTTGATTTGATTCCTCTTTAAGGTGACAAACAGGTTAAGGAAAGGAAGAATAAATAATTGACTTTCCTATTTTGCAACATACTCACATTACAAATAGTTTCAATATAATTCTTTGACAACCAAAACTAATACGTGAAAACAAATCCAAATAGATTCGTCAAAGGGAAACAGCTAGCTATGCCCATGAGCTCAACCACTCCAGTGTAAAGAATGCAAGTCATTGAGATTCTGCAGTGGTGGAATTTAAGATTCTTTGAACTGACACTAATGTTGAGGGGATACGAGGTATTAAGGATCTTGATATCTATTATATTGTTGAAAGATCTACATAGTTCCTGGGGAAGAAACCGCTCTTTCCATTAATCTCTCCCTCCAGCCAATTCTCATCAATCTCGTTGAGGAGCGTGATCATGTCTCCTTCCTCAAAGCCAAGCTCTTCTGCGTTCTGAGCTTCAAAGTCGTAGAGAGCCTTGCAGATCTGAAGCTTGGGTGCTGCAGGAGGCACCGAATCTGTGGAAAAAATAAAATGATATAAACAATTACAGTCAAACCTGTCTATAGTGGCCACTACAAGGGAAACAGAAAAGGTGGCCACTGTAGACAGGTGGCTTCTATAGACAGGTTCTAACATGTATTTTCACCTGGAGGTATGTGGCCACTATACACAGGTGGTCACTATAGACAGTGGCCACTATAGACAGGTTTGACTGTATTTCACACGGTACTTATGTCATAAGATTCTCTATAATAGAGAAGGGAAGAAGAATAGACAAGCAGGAGGACCGATGGAATGGAACAAACTAAACAGCTCTCATTCAGGTACTCACAATAATGTAAAAACCTTTCACACACAAAATAACGGTAGTTTTCCTATTTATTCACTGATCAGGTGCAGTACCTGTTTGACACTTCTTCGCTGAATAAGAGGTAAAGAGATTTGTTTTGTGTGCCTCAAGCTATTGTATTGTGAATGATACAATCAAAGTTGTTCATTTTGTCCAATTCCTTTGTTCACACTGGTCATTGTGCAGGTAATACAGAAATGAGAAATAAGGGACATTCGGAAGCAGAAAATAAATGTGAATGCACGAGAATAAAAGGAGGAGAGAAATGGAGTTAAGAAGTAAACGGCAATAGAGTGATGGAGGGGAGGGATGGGGAAAAAACGGGGGAAAGAACAAAAGAAGAAAACTAAAAGACAGAAATTATGGTGGGAGGGGAATTAGAAAGGCTTAGAGAAAGACACAAAGAGAAATATGGTGTACAGCTAGGGATGATACAGGAATACAAAAATTGAGAAGGGTACATGTATGTGGCAGCGAATACATGCAAGAGAACAAAGGTGGGAAAGAAAGGAATGGTAAGAGTGACTAGGAGGGGAAACAACTATTTCTGTGTGTTTGTGTGTGTGCTATAAATGCAGAGAGAGAGAGAGAGACAGACAGAAAGAAAAGAGTGAAAAAGAGATCACAATTTAATGGAGCAGGAAATGACTGGCAATCAAAGGTTTTTTTTTACATCTTATGAAATATATATTATGTCGTAGCTGTATCTCAAACTTCCGCCTAGCTAACTGGTAGGGTATTACATGTACCTGATGTATCCGAGGATACATGAAAAGTGAAAAAAAGTTTTCCAAACATAAGAAGAAAACAATGTTCCAAATAGGACATATTAACTACTGAGGGATATCTTGTTTAAAGACATCAAGATTTTAAATATTTTTGAGAGGGTGACAACCATGGTCTCCCTCTGGGCTTTGCACGATGCTTTCTAGTTCGGGGTCACCCTTAACGTCAATGCCCCCTGGTAGTATTTGTAGTAGTTTTAGATGAGGCAGAACATAATAAATGGAATTAAATGAGGAATAACAAAAAGTGTAGTAGAAAACATAGAAAATAACAGGGGGTGGTCATCTTGTATAAATAGAACTATCCTGAACAAGAAAACGAGTAGCATTGAGTTTGGACAGTTATAGGGAGAGAGAGAAATAAAAATGTGATAGCGATGAAAAACGGGGCAAGAGATGAGTGAAAATGACTCCCCATACCCCCTTTTTTTTGGGGGGGGGGGGTCTACAAAACAGGAAGAAAGAGCGTTAAAAAAGGTGATTAAGTCATAAAAAGGTTGGAATGGAGTCAAAGATAGGTTGGAGTAGATTAGAACATCAAAAGCAACACAAGTAACAGCATATAAGATGTATATGGCAGCTTCATTTAGCAAATTTTCTTCCAAATCTCCCTCACAAATTTAATTGGTTATGTAAATAAAATTCTTGATGCTTAATCATAGTGAAAATCAAGAAAACAAAACGTCCATTTGGGCAATGATGTAGGAGCAATTAAAGAGCCAAACAAGGTCAGTTCCCATTATTTCTCCTCCTTGACAACACACAAAAGCTATTGACAATAGACATTCCTAATAGCAAGCCATTTAATAACCAATAATTGGGTTATAACAATAAAATAATTTATTACTCATTCAACGATTCTACCTAAATGGCCTAAATGGCAAATCAACTTCACTTTATAAAGTCACATAATCATTCATATTCCATATTCAAATGAAAACTAAAAATGACTTTCTATTCAAGGCTGGTTAGATGTGATAACAACTTTTCCCAATAAACATTTAGGTATACTTTCAATAGATCTCCAAGAAATATAAGATTGGAGATTTTCATTTGTCTTTTTCTTCTCACGGGTGATGTTATTGCCTACAATATTGCTTCATTAAACTAGGGTGTAAGAAATGCTACTCAAGGTCAGTCAGCCTTTTGAATATCATTCTATTCATTGGAAACCTGAACACGAAGATTTACTTCATGATTTAATCAAAATGCAATAGGGTGATATGTTTATTAATGTTAAATAGTCCGCAAAGCTACTTTTGTTTCTGTACATCTATGACCATTTAGATCTCACGTCTTTAATATGGTGCATTCCAATAAAAACTACAAATGGACTTTGTCATTGATAACTTTGAGATTCATGGAATCTAAATGATTGCTACATTTTATTCTAATATTTCAGGGCAATAACTGAAGGATACCATTATTTTGTCCACTTTTTACTTGAGAGGATGCTTTTTTCATCTTTGTTATTGGTCAACTGCTGGACATGAAGACTTCACAATACACACACTTGCAAATGAGTTATTTAGTAATATATAAAAGCAAGATTGCATAGTCAAAATGCAAAGCCTCAGGTCAAGTACATTAATAGAAATTAGTAGGCCTATTAATAGTTGATAAATGATCCAAAGAATAGTGTACTATACACTGGTGAATACTATACAAAAATAACACACAAAAAGGCCAAAGATTTCAGATATTTCTTCTTTTTGCTTCTGAAGGCAGAGGAGGGAAGAATGTGGTATTTTCTACATCACCTACTCATTATCATCATGACAGCTACCTCAAGGCTACCAAATTTAAATTATTGTAAGCAATATGAATTAAGACTTATTCATTGCTATGAAGTCCACCTGCTTTTGATGATATGGTGCTGTCTTCAAACATTCATGAAGAATTGTTCTTTGAGAATTGTGCACTTTGAAAGTCTGATTATGGCTTTGGTAATTACTGGTAACAATAAAAAGATGCAAATGATTTTGAAAATATAAAAATGAAAAATTCAATTTACCAAAGTTTCACATTATGATTTATTGTCCAAAAGGTACAAATAACTCATTTTGCTTGATTTGATTTAAATGGATCTTATAAAATGCAAAACATAAGATGGTCAAACAAGCTATAACCAAAGAACTACAATTTTGCATGATTCATAACAGTAGTAAGAAAATTTTTGATAATTTTAACATCAAATCAGAAAACGGTTTAACGGAAATGTTCACATAATGTAAATCATTTAATATCATATCTCCCAGATTTTGTCAAAGTAATATGTTAAAGGGGACAATTTCTTGACAGGTTGTTTCAAATCATATAGGTTGCCATTATACAGTAGTCCAAAAATGGATACGGACATATTATGCACATCAATCATTATATTATATAATATATATTTCATTATCTATCTAATGCCTCTCTGAGCCACCTGCGTCAGGTAACCTTTTGCCATCCTTAAGATTACATCATTTTCAATAATGAATACAAACAACTCTACCAAAAGGGTATCATAATAACTCTGCTAAGACCATTAGTAGCCACATACATGCATAAGCCACACAAATATTACATCATATGAAAAAATAGAAGTAACCTTGAAATACATCTCTTTAAAACCCACAAACCTAGTGATAATCCCAGTTTCTCTAACTTCTTTCTTGTTTTCTATGTGAACTGTTAAAGTGCATAAGGACTTTCACATGACTGTTCTATGTGCCATATAATAGTCTTTCATTCTTAATATAAGCCCGGTGTCTAACATGTTCGCATTTCTTGACTCACCCTGCACAATCTACAAGAGTAAAATAATATTTTTTCCAAACTTCCATCTGAAATTTTTCATCAAATATTGGTCAATAACAGCAAAGACCTGACATTTACTATATAATGAAAAAAGATAAGACATATCTTATCCAAGCACAATTCCAATGAAACGTGTATGAAAACAATATTTACAAGTTACAGGGAAAGAGTTTATTGGGAGACAGTTATGTTGTATCATATTTCTATGAAGTTGGCAGGATATACAACAAACAACATTTATCCTGAAAGCAACAATGATAAATTTTCATACTAAACAATATCAAAATAAACAGAATACAATACCATCAAACAAGTCAATACTGACCATCCAAGTGAAACAGAAAAGGTGGCCACTATTTGACCTCTACAGACAGGTTATATAACATATCTTTTCATCTGGAGGGAACCAATTCAGGTGGCCAATACAGACAAGTGGTAGAAAAGACAGGTTTGAGTGTATAAATAACCTTCAATAACATAATTTGGTCACTTTATCTTTAATCTTGTTATTCTTATATTTTCTCATTTTACCAAGATTCATAATATGGATGAAATGTTTAAAAAAACATGCCCTGTTTCTTCAGTGAGGTTGACAAGGACAAACAAGGCAGATGCAACCAAAATAAGTTTCAAACCTGAAACAATTAGACGAAGTAGCAGTCATTTATCTCTTGTGTAACATCCCTTAAAAACATATTTTTCATCTACCCACAATAATTAGGTTTTTCACGCTGTGTTATGGAAGACCCAAAACAACATGACAGCGTAGTGTAGAGAAATAAATGACCAGGGATGGATGGAGGTCATATAAATAAAGAGGCAAGAGCAAAAACACTGGATACATCTGGATGGAGATGTTCTGTGTAGGCCCTAAAAGCCAAATGTCATCTGAATGATGTACATAGATTACAAGTTACATGCTGTGTGACGAGAAGGCTTTCACGATGGAAAGATGAGAATTATTACCCTCATAATCATCAAAATTAGGCTCTTGCAAATTGATGCAGACCTCTGAAATCCTGGATATATTATAATGGCTTAATATGTAATACCCTATACATGATTATCCAGTGTTTATGAGCATTTAGCCTGTGTTAAGCCTGTGGTTTCCGGTCTGATATGCCACGCTGAATTTTTATCCATCAATTCATATTGTCCTGATCGATTTTCTAACATGGATAGAAATAATTTCCAGTGTTTAGCCAGCATTTCACCAAATAATGGTGAATGGATTATAAGAGACGAGGATATGAAAATTAGATGAACAACTTACTTGATGGTTTATATGAGACTTGTCTGACGCCACTATCATCATCGTCGCTGTCTACTGAGGCCGTTGTGTGAGAGTTACTTGATAGGGTACTTGTGACGACTCTTTTGGGCTTGTATTCCCTCGGCCTGCTCTCACCCTCCAGAATCCTGTCAAGAAAGGAATCAAGAACAAAATAAGGAATTAAATATAAAATGTTCTCCTGCTAATGCTGAATATGGAATGTGAGGAAAAGTGGAAATAAGCTGAGAAATATGAAAGACCATAATACTGTATGTACATGAGAACTCAGCAACACCACAAATTGGTTGCTGGACCACCACAAATGCGTCTTCTATTTCATCTCCCAATCTTCCTTTCGCAAATCTATACTGTCAAGATCAGTTCGTGGTGTGTCTTGACTTTCTTTCAGGCTTATGCCTTCATCTGAATTTGAACTGAAAATTACCAATATTTTTAATGAGTTTCATGCTTTATGAATATGATGGAAAGGTCACTTGTCCTGTAAACCACATCTGCAATGAGTATATAGGTACAATAGCATTTTGTCCTTTGATGTCCTCTTTCATTCTCATTTACATACATGTGCATCTCAAAATATTAGGAGTTTTTATTTTTTCATCATTATGTGATAAAACAAGGCAAATAGATTGATGCTAAAATAAAAACAATTTTATTTGTAAATACATTTGCAGGTCTCTATAAACCCACTTTAACAAAATTGAGCTGTTGGGCAATTATCAAATCCTTTTTCTTAGAAATTGTCCAATGTCCAAGAATTATATACGGCTTTAACATTCAATTTTGGGGGTTGTGAGTAGGGGTTGTGAGTATCCAGTAGCATGATCTGCCCAGTGTTATTAATGCACATATCCATGTAGCTGCTTTTATTTTTGTCATTAAGTTTTGGGTAAGAGAAAAAAAAAAATAATTCTGCATCAACAAACGTGAATTGTGCGCTGCACATGTATGTTAGTACATGTACATGTGGTTCTTTGAGGGGGGGGGGGCTTCATCCAGTGCTTAGATTGTGTAATTTTTCCTTCAGCGTAAGAGAAATTGGTCACAAATACAAGAGTCAAAGTAAAAGAATCAGCTACATGTAAGATGAATATTGGAGAGGTTCATTCATCTTGACTGCTTGCTATATAGCAATTTGTTGACCTCCCCCGTCCCCAATTTTTTTTATGCCTCCTTCTTTATATTCGTCTTGTCTTTTCAAAGGGGAAATATATGCCACAATACAAGTTTGTTTGTAGACATTTAGACAACATAATTTGATAATTTTTAAGTGTGCAAATTACACAAACGATGGTAAGATTGATCATTCATATTTTGCAGTCCTGCCTCTAGAGGGCATTATACTACTTCTCATGCAAGCATGCATCAATTAGACTCTGGCTAGAATGGAAATATTTTTTTTTGCAGGCGAACTCTACATGCTCTACATTAACATAACAGAGTAATGATTTGTTTGTGTAAAAAAATTGTATCTATATGTCAATGACCCAATTAGTTGGGGTTAATCAATGAATAGCAACTCAAGTTAAATTAAGTGAAACATTCCAGGTACTTACAATGAAATGCTTTTGACGGAAGGGGGAGATAAGATGCAGTGTCAATAATTTAGGAAATGTTATCATGGACACAGTTTATGACAACCCTAAAAGTTTGCCTGGTACACACAATCAAAAGGAAGTGTGTCAGAACATTTTACAGTAAAAAGTGGAGCTGTGGTATTCGCCTCTAATCAAATGCTGTGGAGTTCTACAGTTTTTCTGAGTCTTTACAACACTTTTTGTTGACTTTCATTGACTTTCTCTGATTGATGTCAAATCTCAAATCCCCCTCACACCCTGTCTCTCTCTTTCACTCTCTCTCCGACACAACCATTCATGTGATACTGATGGACTGCTTCCTTTCTGAAACATTTTGGAATGGAATGGACGATAACAAAATCATGTCTAATTGATGTCATATTTCATGGAAAAACAAGATGCCAAGTCAATCACTTAGGAAACTATTATCATGGACAATGATGGTCGACACCATAAACAGCAATGTTCACAATTTTACGGTAAAACTGGATGTTATAAATTGCACCTCTAATTAAAACCTGTAATTTGGCGTAAATATTCAGAATTGAATGAGAAACGCCTTTAAATCTAAATTCATCATCACCTGTGAGGTTACATGTATCTAGCTTTTCTGAGCTTCGACAATCATTTTTTGTGACTTTCATGACTTTCTCAGATTGAGGTTTTCAAAATTCCTCCCCCCTTCCCTCTCTCGCTCTCTTCGACACAACCATACATGTGACACTGATAGACTGCATCCTCTTTATTTTGGAATGAAATGAACGATAACAAAGTTATGACACATCAATGACATTTATGTATTTGATGATGCCCCTGAACATTCATTGCTTTCTCAGCATACCACTAGCGGGATTGGAATTCTCTCCTTTGTATCTCCTGGTACATTACATAAGGAATTTTTTTTTTTGTCTAGCAAGTACTACTGATGTGACAGTTCTGTTTCCTGTAATACCCAATGAATACCTTATAAATAATCATTATGCAGTTTATAGATTGCAAGTATCCACTCTGCAGAGTACTCTTGGCACTTTTTGCATTATCAGTACCCTCACGTTAGTAGTGCATAAACTCCGGCTTGCAACATTTCAAGGAATAAAAATTCCTGCCAGTTTCCTGTTCACCCACCTGGTTTGAATGAAACAATGTATTAAAATATTTCTTGCCAAAGTAAATACAAAGCCACAGATGGATTCAAACTGCAGCCCTCTAGTTTAAAGGTGAGAGGTTGAGCCACTACATCATGACATTTTAACTACTTTTACTCTGATGTTTATGAAGCGTAACTGCCACTGATAAACAATGATGTACCTTTTTCATCTTGATCTATAGCTAATGCCAATTAATGTTGCAAAAAAAAGTTGCCCCCCCCCCCAAAAAAACCAAGTGTATGTTCCTTGGAATCTCTTGACATCAAAGTCCTAATTGTCTGCAAACAACAACGACATGGAATACGTTTGATAGGAATGACGCTGGATCTGCATGCAACTACCAATTTTTATCTGATGGAGCAAAATGCAGCAAACGGGAGTTTCAGGACCAGGTCTATGTCTGTCTTTGCATCACGGGGAATAAGGGCGGGCAGGGATGAACAGATCGACAAACAGAGAGAAAAGGACACTCACGTGTTCAAATAAATGAAATCCCCGCGCCCTGCATTGAATATTCTGCAAATAGAATATTTCCTCAGAGTAATAATTGAAATGCATAATATTGTATGCCTTCATGCAGGCATGCATGTATGATGCTGATTCACATTGTTTTCATTGCTCCTAATGTGGAATAGGAAACATGCAACACCAAGCTCGGTCTTCTCCTTCCCCATCCTCAACCCTTTCCTTTCCTTCTTGTCATCCTTCTCTTTCTCCTCCTCTTCTCTTCTTTTCCTCATCCTTATATTTCTCCTTCTTTTCTGTCTTCCTCCTCCTCCTCTACCCTATTTTTTGTCATCCAACTAATTTGCATCTATTTTCTCTCCACTAAGCATGAATATTTGTGAAGTGTATTGAATATTTCGCTCTTCCAATGAGATAAATACAAAAATAGTGTGATGAGTGCATTTAATTTGCAAAATAGGCCTTTTCCAATAACTTGTTTTCCACTTTAGCTTTGTAATTTAGCAGAATGTGCCAAAAGGTACATTATCATTTTAAAGATTACAAGAAATGAATCAATAAAAAGCTACAAATGGAACGGAAAGATACTTAATAATAATAAACTGACATTTATACAGCGCGTAATCAGGCGAACAGCTCTCATACATAGATTTTGATGACAATGCAACACCATGCAAGCTATATGTGACACATGTTAGAAGACTAGACACAACACGATGCTGTTAAAAGAATAAAGACAAAAGGCTTTATAACTTATTGTTACTTTCCTTGTTCCAAATTAATAAAAACATGCAAGCTACAAAATAAGTACAGAGTATTTCAAAATGAATTACCAAATAATATGAGGGCAATATTCCTTGGTATTGAGAAATATATCATAATTGTGGCAGTTTTCTAAGTGCAATCGCTGTTCCCTAATCTTTATACTTACAGATAATCACGAGTATGTCAAATTCTATGTATACATTATCTGTTTCTTTTCATCCCTACTTATAATTATTGTTGTTACTCTGCAGATAGAGAACTTTCTTTTTCATTCACATGCATGCTTAAAATTTCCTGCTTGAAAGCTTATTACCAACTATTAATAGCATGCTATTATATATCAACCTACATGTATTTAGGTCTCTATAAAAACAAAGCAGTAATGCATCAACATTAGATGAGAAATACTGTAGTTACCGAGGGAGAGATAATGGATGATGATAAATATGATGTTCTTGATAATTGGGTTGAGGTAAAAAAAAAAAAATACAATGAAAATAAAAATGTTTGATGATAGTATAATGATGATGGTGATGATGATGATGGTGGTGGTGATGATTGTCATGATGAAGATGTCAGTGACTACAAAGATGGCGAAAATGGTGATGAAAACAATGTTGGTGATGATGATGATGTGCAATGATAGTGATGATGAGGGTGAAGAGGTAGAAAAGCAGGAGGAGGAGGAGGAGGAGGAGGATGGGGAAGAGGAAGAGGATGAAGAGAAAGAAGACGAAGAGGAGGAGGAAGAAGAGGACGAAGAGGAGAAGAAGGAGCAGCAGAAGGAAAAGGAGAAAGAAGAAGAGGAGAAGGCAGAAAAGGAGGAGGAGGAGGAGGAGGACGAAGAGGAGAAGGACAATGAAGGCAAGGAGGAGAAGGAGGAAGAAAAAAGCAGCAGGAGGAGGAGCAGCAGAAGCAGCATCAGTAGCAGGAGGAAGAGGAGCAAGAAGAAGACGAGCATGCAGATAAAACACAACTGATGGTAATCATCCTTACCTGTCACCGAGGTTGGAAGTGAGTTGGTTGAGGATTTCTTGTGCATGCTGGTGGAACTCTATTTGTGCTTCAATCAAAGCTTGCAACTGTCTCACTTGTTCAACCTAGATATTCATCAAAATACCAAATTAAATCAATCATTATGAATACAATCTGTAGTTATGAGCTATAATTTCCTTTTTTACATTTTCAGTACTTTGTACTTTGTTCTTCTTACTATGAAAATTATTCTTTCCATATGCTCAATTCTGCTGTATCAATAACCCACTGTCAAAACATTATTCAGATTCATCAAAAGTTTCTTGGTTCTTTAAAATGAACACCTTGTTTGTATGATTTGAAAGATTAAAAAAAAAGATTGTTCTTGAGTGAAAAAAATATAATCATGGTGTAAAGCTTCCCACCCAAAGATCTTTTAATTCGTGCCCAAAGTGGAGAGGGTATCAAACTCACGATGCAAGAATGCATGCACAGGTGTGACTCATGTACCAGACGAGATACATGTAAAACAGCATCCCAGCTGAGTTTAAAGGTATAGATTAGTAGTGACCGGGATGCAGAAAGTGATGTTAAACGAGCTGATGTATTCACAAGTTGCTTTACATGGCTAAATATATCTGTGTAGGATATAAGGA
>BQKZ01002490.1:34456-72383 GCA_036244855.1 Temnopleurus reevesii
ATATTTTACATACATCCTGTACTATCAAATGATTAAGAACCCAATTCACTTTTGTTTGTTTTTCTAGATGGGGCATTAGTATTCTTGAAATAAAATTAAGATTACATGTAGGTATTATTGCTTTGTGGATGTGCAAAATGCCACAAACTGACAATTACTTTGATACAAAACATTTCTTAACCCATACACCCATTATACAAATTGCTGGTCTTGAAAATTTTTGCTCCATTTTGCTTCATTTTAGATCAAACGAGCATAGAAATAACAATAGACACTAGAGTGTGCCTATTTCACTTTTTAAACTCTCTACTGCTTTCGGCGTAGATAATCCTGTTGGATTGAAAAACGCCCAGACAATCTCAACAACTTGCATAAGGTTACCATTTCCGTAGTGTGTACACAATCATTCAATGAAAAGCAAGACCAGTCAAACCTATCAAGACTAGCTAAATAAAGATATTCATTATATCAATATTTAAATACAGATGACCTCTACATAGTAAACCAATGAAGAAATTCCCCAGGCATGTGTCTGCTACAAGAGGTTTACATGCACCCATATTTTGTACGATAAAATATAGTACGGTGTATCTGTCTTCACTAGTCTACTTCACCTAAGTGACCTACTTTATTCTAATGTTAATGATTTTCATTAATGCAACTCTTGGAAACACATTGAAAAAAATAATAAATGCTGTATTGCTCTCAATTCTTTCAAAGGGTACAAAGTTCCATTTTGGATATAAGAAAAAAAAATAAGAGGAAGTTTCAGACATGCACATGTGGATATTGACAGATTTAGAAACAAATATTTTTTTGGTTGTTGTTGTTGCGGCTGTTGATAGAGCGCTTCTTCTCAATCACCGAAGTTTAAGAAAATTTCGAGACACCATCTGCTTCAGCATTTATAACATTATACAGCACATTCACCAAATCTAGCAAAATAAGTTAAAGGGGAACTTCACCCAGACATTGATGTGAGCTCAGTGGATGAAGAAAAATACAATGGTCAATCTGTGAACATTTGAGCAAAATCCGACAAGCCATTCAAAAGTAATGAACTTTCAAAGCTTTGATTTACACCCCTCATGGGCTCCTCAAATTGGCAACGTACAGGAACAAAATGGCTGCCAACATGGAGAACCCTCCATTCACTTTGTACACAGAATTTCACATTTTCTTCTTTTTCTAGAAAAGTAGACAAAATTGTACTTTTCTCTTCAAATATGATATGGACATTTTGATTCTGCATGCATATTGGAATGAACTTTGTTGATTTATGCATTTTGGAATGAATGAATTTTGTTGATTTTTTTTCTAGAAAAAGAAGAAAATGTGAAATTCTGTGTACAAAGTGAATATAGAGTTCTCCATGTTGGCAACCATTGTGTGCCTGTACGTTGCCAATTTGAGGAGCCCATGAGGAATTTAAATCAAAACTTTGAAAATTCATAACTTTTGAATGGATTGTCGGATTTAGCTCAAATTTTCAGTTTGATCATTGTATTTTTCATTGATCATTGTATCCACTGAGAGTACATTAATGTCTGTGTGAAGTTCCCCTTTAAAGTAATGATAATCAAGAAAATGTTGTATAGGGCTTTAATTGAAATTAATTAATATGATGTTAACTGAAGGTGAAATAAGATTGGGAACTGGACAGGAACAAAGGCCATTAAACCATTTCACATAAAATGTATNATCAAGACTAGCTAAATAAAGATATTCATTATATCAATATTTAAATACAGTTGACCTCTACATAGTAAACCAATGAAGAAATTCCCCAGGCCTGTGTCTGCTATAAGAGGTTTACATGCACCCAAATTTTGTACAATAAAATGTAGTCCCTGTCTCACCTAGTCTACTTCACACCTTAGTGACCTACTACATTCTAATGTTAATGATTATTCTTTATGCAACACTTGTAAACAAGTTGAAAAAAATAGTCAATGATTATTATTATCCATTATTTCAAAGGGTAAATTAAACTGCTGATGCTGCTTATCCATTAAAATACAGCTGATGAGTAAATTTAAGTAAAAAAAGAGCTTGAACTTTTGATCCTAACATAATCTTAATCATAAGGAAAATGAAAATGAAATAAAATGAAAACCCAGAATATGATATCCGTAAAATAAAGTGGGTCATAAACAATAGATCTGTACACCATGTATTGAACTGTGCAGACACAACAATCATACAAGTAAGCCAGTTTCGATTTGAATAGCATTACAAAGGAGCACTGAATTTGCAATCAACCTAATTTTAAGAATATACATTGTATCGTATTTCAGGTAATGAAAAGCTAAATGGAGGAATCAACAGAATGTCCATCAAGTCCCTGACCTTTACCTAATTCAGAAGTTTTACTTTGGAGATATAAAAAAATAAGATGTTCACACATGCACATGTGGACCTTGACAGTTTGAGAATCATATATCGTTTGTTTTTTTTTTATTGTTGTTACTGCTGTTGATTTAGCACTCCTTCTAAATCACTGGATTTTAAGAAAATTTTGGACGCCATCAGCTTCAGCATTTATAACATTCTACAGCTCCTTCACCAAAATTAGAAAATAAGTTAAATAACTAATAATCAAGAAAATGTTTAATAGGGCATTAAATGAAATTAATATGTAAACTATGATGTTAACTGAAGGTGAAAAAAAAAACCAAGGAAGAGAGGATGAACGAAGAAGGCATGAAAGAGACCGGACTGTTGAGAAGATAATTGGCCTTGAGAGGGTGTATGCCTAACACCAAGATTTGTTTCCGGCAAATAAAATAATGCAATGGGCACCTTGAAATGGGTTTGAGCAATAATGTAAAAAAAAAAAAAAAAGTGCCTTGGACTAATAATCTAACATTTAGAGAAGCTATAACCAGGGAGGTGTTTCACCAAGATAAGAAAGACTTTACGCACGACTTTACGTTTGACTGGTATCCCTTCTTGCGCTGAATGTGCGTAAATTATTGTGAATGATTGCGCGCAAGAAGGGATACCAGTCGAACGTAAAGTCGTGCGTAAAGTCTTTATCTTGGTGAAACACCTCCCAGGTTACTATATAGATTTGGAGGCTGGCTGCACTGTGAGTAGAAGGGAAAAGGGATTTGGATGAAAACACCCACGGTTCATGCAATCACAATAGCTCAATGATGACAAATGCCAATAGTTTCAGTCATATTTTGCGGAGAAGTGTTAAACGGGTGTCACACCTGGTAAGTGAATAAGCAGGGAGGTTATCTCATTTTGTGTTTAATAACTTCTTGTGAAGGCTTGAAAGAAGTAGTTTACTTTGTCCAATTCCTTTGACCCTCCCACTAGCAATGCTAACTAGCATAACCGAGAAGATAAGGGGTGTTATAAAACAGTTGATGTGTGCCCATTACCAGTCACTGTGAGCCAAGGGACTAAGGAAATTGACAAAAGTAAACAACTTCATTCAAGCCTTCACAGTTGGTTCATTACATCAATAAGAAATTACATACCATGTTTATTCACTGAAAAGGTGAGACATCCATTCAACATTTCATAAACAGAATAAGAGTGAAGGAAATTTCTTTTGTGTGTGCCTATAGCTATTGCAAAATTATGCTTGAATGGAAGATGTCTACTTTTCCCAAATCCGTTGTCCCTTCTGCTCACATCAAGTGTGGATGAAATCCAGGGACCAATTGCATGAAATGGTCTCACTGTACATTAGCTATCCTCTTCTTCCTAAGATGTCTTATATTGAAATATTGTGATTAATTCCGCTGGGTGACGTAATGATAGATATAATTATTCAATATTGTTGCCAACGGCCCACAAAGGGGTGCACACGCAATACTGCTGTGTTAAGCTACCCCTTTGTGGGCCGTTGGCGACAATATTGAATAATTATATCTATCATGTCTTATATTCTTGTACCACCCTTTTAACATGGACACAAACGTTGATAAGTCTATGTTATGAGAGTGGCACAAAAAATTAAGACGTCTTCATACGATGAGGATAGCTATAAAGACCATTTCATGCTATTAGCCCTTAGTATACACTTTGAGATTCCTGTTACTAGACGGTATACATGAATATTCAACATTAAAATTTTTGAGGGCTAATACATGTATGCAGGAAGTATCATTGCCGTTCACAAAATAATTGTAGCAACGATAAAGTTGAAGGTGATCTGTGCAAAGCTTAATTCACTAACCACTGAGCTGCATTTTAGATAATGTTAATGATAACATTCAAATTGTGTTAAATGTATGTTCTGTACTTATCCCAATAAATCTTATAGACACTGGTGACATCTATTGAAACCAAATTCTGGTTTAACTTCATCTACAGTATAAATCATGCTCAATTTATCAAAAGGCAATATCAACCTCTATCCCCATACAGGAAACCTACACAAATTTTACAATTAAAATATGAGAAAGGAAGTGATTGCAAATTGAAGATGAGATTAATGAGAAAAAAATTATAGTGCACAGGTGATAATTGTTTGAATAGCCATAAGACTTGTGATCCGTATTAAGTAATGTTTCTCCAATTCATGCTTAAAATTTAGAAAGACTTATGAGAGAAATAGGAATAATATTACTGGACAAACCATACTCAAAAGGATTTTCAATCATTCAGCAAATGGTCTGATGGCCAACCATTCATAAATTCATTCTTTATTTTCCCCAAAAAATTGGTGAAACAATAAACATGTAGGAGATACTCATTAAAATAATGTGACCATTCCAGCAAAAAAAAATAAAAGAGAAAAATCTTCTTCATGTAGTAGTATATGCAAATACTTTGTGTTACTTCTAAATAGACCATATTTAAAGAAAGTGATAAAGAAGCATCAACTAGGGTTTGTATCATACTATTCGTAGTTGGTTAACCCTAAAAAGGTCCCCATTTTGCGCAAAATATATTTGACGACAAAAGGTACATGTATTTTATCACTGCAATGTTTCATGAATTTTTCTTTTTCTAGCGAACTGTACCCTTTGACACCAAATTTAACGGGCCCCTGCCTTTGCTATGGAAGCAGGCCCATTCTAAAAAAATATTTGGCAAAACTGTAATGGCTATGAATATGAACTTGAATGTGTACAAAGCATGCATATTGTGTTTTCAAGAAATATTCACTAGATACACTGTACATGTATATATATATATGGGCTATAATCAATTTATTTTTGCATGAATAAACTTCTAATTCGTACAGTAATGAAATAAATTTGAAAAAAAAAATGAAAAACAAAAGGTAAAAAAAAAGAAAATACGTAAGAAATTTGAAAAACATACAAAATTGGTTCAAGAAGAAAATGTTCACTGTTTCAATAGTATGGCATTATTGTAAAGAACATTTGCACACAAAATTAGCTTTCTAGGATTCATCCTAAATGATTAAATGGAGAAGATTTGATTCTAAATTAATCAAGCATTTTATCAGAATTTAACTTAGTATGCAGTTTTGTAGTTAAATGTAACATTCAATCCTACTAACATGCAAATTTTCAAAATGTACAAAAAATATGAGATGTCCCTTACTAAAGAATTTACCGTATATGTACATAAACAAAAATTCTTAAGATTTAGTGTCATTGCGCAACATTAAGAATTTTAAAAGGCATGGATTGCATAAATGTTTGCTGCATTAGTAAGCTAGAGGTGAGGTACAGAATAGCATTATAAGGAATTAGCTAATTGATATGTGGGAGAGTGCAAATATCTATATTAAAAAAAAATCATAGTAATCATCTTGTTCTAGGAAATAAAATGTCAACTAAAAAGAAAGTGAAGACCTCACCAAAATAAAGTCCAGGGGAACCTGTTGACACCCATTATAGAGAGTGGGAAAACCTTTTTTTAAATTTACTTTAATACTGACTTACACAATGTCAGTTTGCATCTGGTAAATCCAGGCACCCAAAAGTTAGTAATTTTCACCATCTATCATCATCATTGCCCAATATTCGAAGTGCAGATTACCATAAGAAGAAGCCCCAATTTCGGATACATGTGCAATACACACATGCCCTGTACAAAATAGGTTAATAGCATATAAAGGTCTTCTACCCCTTACAGTAATGTGATAGTACATGTATACAAATAAGTAATTGTCCAACATGCATATTAATAGCCAGCCATGCAAGAGTTAGAAAACTGGAATGACGATTAGAGAGTACAACTAAAGCGGAATTGAAAAGACCATTTTAAAATGTTACCTCCTGGAGAATCAAAAGAAAGAGACAAACATGTCGAAAAGAGGAAGAAATGGGAAAACACTGATCAGTATTGGATTAAAAACATTAAAGGAACATAATATAATCAAAATAAGCAATTAAGATACATTTTTCAGAGACAGAGATAGAACAGAATCAGAAGTATGCAATTATTCAAAAAAAGAAATTACAAACACATGAAGACAAAGTAAATTTACAAGAAAATTCAAGAATGGTCCCTAATCTTAATGTCACAGTACATAAGGCCTACCATTCAGCTAATTGAGAGCCCCATGTCAGGCTCCAAGACAAGCCTAAGTCCTGGTGCAATGCCAGGCTCTAACAATGCATTTACATGGATTAATGATCCATTAAAAGTATTCATCTTCCTCATTATAGTTTGACTAATTTGACTTGAAAATTAAGGAGTAATTTCATAACCATCAGCTAAATACAGACATCAGCTCTAAATGGACCTTGCCCTGTACCAAAAAAAAAAGTTAATAGCATTTAAAGGTCTTCCACCCCTTAAAGTATTGTGATAGTATACAAAAAAGTAATTGTTCAACATGCATATTAATAGCCAGCCATGCAAGAGTTAGAAAACTGGAATGACGATTAGAGAGTACAACTAAAGCGGAATTGAAAAGACCATTTTAATATGTTACCTCCTGGAGAATCAAAAGAAAGAGACAAACATGTCGAAAAGAGGAAGAAATGGGAAAACACTGATCAGTATTTGATTAAAAACCTTAAAGGAACATAATATAATCAAAATAAGCAATTAAGATACATTTTCAGAGACAGATATAGAACAGAATCTGAAGTATGAAATTATTAAAAAAAGAGAAACAAACACGTGAAGACAAAGTAAATTTACAAGAAAATTCAAGAATGATCCCTACTCTTAATGTCGCAGTACATAAGGCCTAACATTCAGGCATGGCTAATTGAGAGCCCCATGTCAGGCTCCAAGACAAACCTAAATCCTGGTGCAATGCCAGGCTCTGACAATGCATTTACATGGATTGATGATCCATTAAAATTGTTAATCTTCCTCATTATTGTTTGACTAATTTGACTTGAACATTAAGGAGTAATTTCATAACCATCAGCTAAATACAGACATCAGCTCTAAATGGACCTTGCCCTGTACCAAAAAAAAGGTTAACAGCATATAAAGGTCTTCCATCCCTTAACCCTAATCCCATTGGGATATTTCAGTCATCTCAGTTCATGGGGGGGGGGGGTTTTTTTACCCCCCCCCCCTCTGATCTTCGCCGTCGACCACGCGATCGCGCCGAAATTTGGCATGCACATAGCCCGCGATGTTAACTCTTAGATTGCGTAGTCAAATTTTTCAAAAATCTACTCATTATGCTAATTAGGCTTTAATTAGGTACATTTACCAAAGTTTAGGACTACTCAAGGACAATTTTCTCTCTCTTTCTTGGGGAGTGATCTATGGAACAAATTACCACCTGACATTAAGTCGAAATCAACCAGGATCAGTTTTAGAAAATCATTAAAGGAGCATCTTTTCAATAAAGAGATATAATGTATTATATCAATTTAAAGGTATAGTGATATACTCTTTGATTTTAAGTTTATGATGAAATTCATATACATGTAAGTTATTGCAAAAGTACTTTAAACTTTTTATAAAGGGGCTAGGCTCGACTAGCACTTGTGCTATTTTCTGGCCCCATTTACAGCTATAATTGTATGAGTCACAATGTAAAGATATGCATGTACTATTTCATAAATTGTACATATGTGTTTTATTGTTGGTGAATAAATTCAATTCAATTCAATTCAATTCAATTCAATTATGCATGAATTCTAACAAACAGCAATAAATCACTTGCTGAAGCTCCAAATGTGCTGATTTTTTGGTCTAGATACTCATAGTAATGTTTCAGACATATTGACATGGAAAGAAAATGCAATCGAAATCTATATCTTATGTATTTTATTGTTTTTGTGAATTTCTTACGTATTTCCTTGTTTTTTCGATGGGAATTGTTGATGACATTATTAGAGGCATAGAAAATGAATCTTAAATTCAGTTCATGCATTAATATGCAAAATAGACAAGGATTTATGATTATTGACTAAAAACACAATTTGCATTGACTTTGTACATAAAATCACGTTTTGGACTCATATTTGGCTCGACGAATATTTTTCAAATGCGCGTACATTTAGCTTCGGTACCGCATACCCGGTCATCACAAATTTGGTGTCAACAGTTGCGCGAGACTTGAAAGGTAAAAGTCAGAAAAGATTATGGCCCGAGCTTCTCGCGTTTTAGATTTATCGCAAAAATTGTCGAGGGGAAAAGCCCCCCCCCCCCCAATGGGATTAGGGTTAAAGTATTGTGATAGTATACAAAAGAGTAATTGTTCAACATGCATATTAATAGCCAGCCATGCAAAAGTTAGAAAACTGGAATGACGATTAGAGAGTACAACTAAAGCGGGATTGAAAAGACCATTTTAAAATGTTACCTCCTGGAGAATCAAAAGAAAGAGACAAATATGTCGAAAAGAGGAAGAAATGGGAAAACACTGATCAGTATTTGATTAAAACATAAAAGGAATATAGTATAATCAAAATAAGCAATTAAGATACTCTTTTCAGAGACAGAGATAGAACAGAATCTGAAATATGCAATTATTCAAAAAAAGAAATTACAAACACATGAAGACAAAGTAAATTTACAAGGAAATTCAAGAATGATCCCTAATCTTAATGTCACGGTACATAAGGCCTACCATTCAGGCATGGCTAATTGAGAGCCCCATGTCAGGCTCCAAGACAAGCCTAAGTCCTGGTGCAATGCCAGGCTGTGACAATGCATTGACATGGTTTCAGCCACAAATAAATGCCCTAACAAGTGATTAGAGTTGAATTGATGATCAATTAAAGTTATTCAACTTCCTCATTATTGTTGAATAATTTGACTTGAAAATAAAGGAGTAATTATTTAATAACCATTAGCTCAATACAGACTTCAGCTCTTAATGGACCTTGATGTATTCCAATTGTGGCTTGAGACAATATTACCATTGAAATCTCAAATTTCTGATTTTTATGGAAATATGACTTATTTGATCTTATCTGAGTTGGCTCTATCTCTTATGACATCTGGATCAGATTCTTATCTATCCGACAGTCATGACAGATAGATGTCATCTATTGAATTGCAATTGTTTTTCAAATTCCCTCTGAAGCATTATTTTGAAGTTAAAGCTCAAGTAAAGTTTTGGTAAAGGCAAACAAAAAATTCATCAAGATTTGACTAGCAAATCTATATAAAATGAAAATTGGACCTTGAATATATTGCACAAAAATTGAGGGGAAAATGAGGTTTTGGTAAAGCTATTCCCAAAATGTGTAGAAAAATGTTCAGTCTCGTGGACCACGAGTTTTAACCAATATTTTCATTCTTGATAAAGGACACCTTCTCATGCACAGGATTGGATGAAAATTTCAGAATTAAAAGTTTGAGTACAGTCATGTATACACTGTTACTTTTCATTATTCTTTTGTCATAACATTGTTATTACCGAGAGAGGATTCTAAATCTGATTTAACAGTCTAATTAAGATTTTCAAAAAAGAATCAGTCCATGGAAAGTTGTGTTATGCTCTCATATTGTGTGTAAGATATATACATTGTATGTCATGATAAACATCCCGTATAATACGCATTATTTCAATCCTCACTAAAACTTTATTTGAGCTATAATGATGATAGCTAGCTAATTAGAGTTTTATTTCCATTGTCTTTATCCAAGGAATCTGAATAAGATTTTTTTTGTACAGTTAGAACACTTTAAGGATTGCATGAAAGTTGGAAGACTTTTTACAGAACCAAATTTCCATTGTAGTTCGCAGTGCCAATGTTTCCCAAATATGAATGAGGATAGAAAACTAAACTGTGAATCACCAAACAGCAAATATAAATATTTTCTCAAAAGAGGCCAAATACATGTTCTCTCCTGTGAAAATGTAAGGTTCAGCCTTTTCACATGATTCACATTTTAATTTCTATCCTCATCCAGATGTTTGGCATCTCTGTATCATTGTAGTGACAGCGTATCACAAGCCTTGCTTCTTCCAGCACACCCCTCTATTTCAAATTCATAATCTGCTTTGTCGTTTAATTCAACCCTTTATTTGTAAACAATTATCATGTAAATATCTGCATGCGATTTTTCTTTGTAATTTTGTTTCAATTTATGTTTGCTTGATATTGTTCACATTTACTTTTTTGCAATGTTGTACGTTTTTTAAATGGAAAATAAATAAATCAAATCAAATCAAATCAAATGGTGAGCCGCGAGAGCCAATAGTGTTTTTTAATATTGGTGTAAATGTTGAATAATGTGCGCATCATTTATTGTGCACTTGTTTTCTACAGTCCACCAATTTCGGAAACCCACTGATAAATGATGACTGCACAACACATCTTATTCCACATGTTCCTTAAAAAGATGTAACATGGGGCATGGTACAACATGATAATGACGTTCAGTTGTCTCCATATTTTTTTGTGTTAATGTCCCTAAAAGAAAGTTTGGACCTTTTGCTTTCAAATCTTACTTTATAGCTTATGGAAGATGGTTAGAAAAAAGACATGAACCTGGGGTAGAAAACATATTCATCCCTTTATTTATTCATAGATTTATCAAAAACCTATTTTTTGTCATACCTTTCTGGACTTTCCTTTTCTTGCAATCATAATCCAGTCGTCGACCTTGCATCTTTTTCCGATGTTGCTGTTTTGAAAATAGAAGAGGAAATCATATGAAGAGAGAATTTTTAAGTATATTTATTGACAGCTCAACACTTAACCAAATCTGAATTGGAAAGGCTGATAAATTCTTTAAATGGACCTTACATCCCCATCCCTATCCCTATGTAATATCCATCTTAATTTCTGAGACATATCAATAATATAATTAATCATATTTTTTATTGTGCATTTTGGGGGTAAAGAAAACGTATCAGATTCTGCATGAGCTATCTATTCAGGCTGTTAGGAGATACTGAAACTAATGATCCACTGATTGCATAGTTACTAAATGACTGTAGTGTTTTTGGCAGCCTAGGTATTCTACAAAAATACTGGCACTCAAAACAAAAACATTTCTAAGCCAATAGAGCTGGTCAGCTTCCCACAATAGAAACTTGGCCTATTAATTGATTAGGAAACTACAATATACCGGAGAGTTGACTCTAGTAATAAGGATGTACATGTCATTCACATCGTATTCACTGTGCTTTTAATTGTACAGTTATAATGCCATACACTAGGGCCTGTTGAGAACTTTATTACCAAGATTAATTTGAAATACTATTCCATAATGATTAGAAATTGATGCCAAGTTCTGTCCTTAGGTTTTGCTTTTAAAAATAGCTTAATCATTCCCTCCCCAAAGATGTCTCCATTGGGAATGAAATGTTAAAAATATTGTCAGCCAGCCATCATTTGTGAACTTTAAAATATGCATGATCTTCAAATTCCTTCTTTCGGCAATGCTTATAAACCATTTGTAATCAGTCCACTCAAATCCTTGTCTATGTTTTCCCATGAATCTGAGCACACGACTGTAGAAGCCAACATTTTAGCCTGCATAAATTTTAGGGAATTCACTGAATTTCAGACACATACTAGCAACTTGTGATTTTCACGTTTTGAATGATAGTACACAGGTCTATCGGCATTATTCTGAGTGGAAATTTGATCAAATTCATGTTCATGAAATTTCCCAAAATAAAATCCCTGTGAAAATTTCAGCTTTCACAGTATTTTACCTTAGAATTCTTTTAAATACACAAACGCATATTTACTGGTGTAAGTATTTTTTAACACTATATTCTTTTCAGGTTTTGAAAATCATCACTGCACTTATATTTGTAGTGTAGCTATTGTGCTTGTCCAATGTGTATAAACATCAGGCTACTCAACAAATGACTGAGTAGTTGATCACTCGAACCACAAGAAGGGTGTGTAGGAGAGTGTATCTTGTTTTCCCCTTAAAGCCCAAGTACAGTTTTGGTAAAAGCGAATATTTTTATTGCCAAATTTTGTCTTCAAATCTATATAAAATGAAACATTATATCATGAACATGATGTACAAAAGATTTTTCGAAAAATGAACAAGTTTTGGAAAAGTTATAACCTAAAATGTGCAAAATATTTCAGCGTCGTGTCCCCCGACGCTAATTCTATATTTTCTTTCTTGATAAAGGACAACTTCTCATGCACAGAATTGGATGAAAATTTCAGAATTTATTCTTTGTGTATTCCTTTTTATCATGCGTTAATCAAATCTTGGAAATGATTTTGTGTATGCCCGATAAGAAGCAACATATTGTTATAACCAAGAGAGGGCGCTAAATACGATTTAACGGTCAAATTCAAATTTTCAAAAGAATTCGCTCGTAGAAAAATATGCTATCGTCTTAAAAAAATGTGCATAAAATATTACATGTCAAGGTAAATATCCCCCAAATTCACACTTCTTAATCTTTACCAAAACTATACTTGGGCTTTAACATTCTCAATGGTCCATAAATGCCGGCAGTGATTACTAAAATCCACGTGCAGGAGGCTACTTCAATGTCCCTATACTACTTTATCTGAGTCAANATCCACGTGCAGGAGGCTACTTCAATGTCCCTATACTACTTTATCTGAGTCAACAATCAGCACCTACTTGGGATTGAATGGTATGAGTCAGTGCCCTTAATATTCTAATGCTTTGAGGGAAATCAATTGTTTCCTTGCTTCAAAATAGCTCTGCAATAACGCAGATAATGCCTAACAATCGGCGAATGATGCCTCTTTAAAAGGGGTGAAATTAATTAGCGCTTAAAATGTTGAGAGACTTACAATAATGGGTAAATCAAATTAATCTTTATAGATCCAACAATTTAACAAAGGTCAAACTTATTAAGACAACACAAGCATGAGACCCCCCCCCCCCCCTTCAGCAAAATTTATTTTAGCACAAATGTTTATTTATTAATTAGTAAGGCTCGAATAGGAAATTAATTTGATCTGTCAAGCTGTGCATAAGAAAATAAAGTGTTATAAATTGCAATTGCCATTATGCCAGTGCAGAAACTTTACTTGTTTCAAGGAGTTACCACAAGTCTAGAGAATTTGTTTTCAAAGAAGCTGCATCTTTTGCTAGAAATTCATAACAACGCAAAATACTTTATGAACAGACTGCTCAATTTTTGCCTAGGAGATTAAGATTCACATAATTAAGTTTTTTTTTTATGAGTTACATTATCAAACCAAGTTCCTGGGACTTAAAAAACATTCATTTGTATGTTTATGTTATTGAGGTAACAAAACCTATACAAGGAAGTCATTCCCCGAGTGTCAATATATATCAAAACTTGTTAATTATTGAGCATATGAAGGTCATAATGTATGCTTGTTTGTTTTTCCCTCTTGGAAATTCTAAGTGATATATTCACAATCCAATATGTGCACATCTTGATGAAAAAAAGAAAGTGAATATCTTTATTAATAGGCAATAATGGTAGCATTCTTCTCTTAATTATATTCCATACCGCTATTTCATTAAGCTCTTTTGTCTTAAGATGTTCGAGTGGATCAAGGAAGTTCTGCTTGACATTGAAGTCTAAACTGTCCTTTACATCTGCAAGTTGTTTGTAGCCTTCCCCAGCTTCTACTAGAGCAGAACCTGTAAAGAGACAGTGTAAAATTTATAAAAAAAATTCAGATGTGTTCTATGCATGCATCATATGTATACAGAGTGTGATCCGGATGGTGTTTCATTAGGATACGAAAAGCTTTAAGAACGACTGTTATCAATTCTTATGCTTAATACTCGCAATATTATCAATCATTGAGAACAATAACTGACACCAGTCATTTCTAAAGTCGTTCATAAAATCTTCCTAATCATGGTTATAAATCACCAAATGGAAGTTTGGCACAAGTGATGTTGGGCAATTATTTTATGAACGAACATGCTCTGATGGATAATAAGAAAGACAAATAAAATGGGTGTTGAGGGGTCAAGACAATGAAAGAGGGTAAAAGGTATAAGGAACATAGACAGACTGGATGTTGTAGGTTTGAGAAAATGACAGCGGGAAGAGGGTGTGAGGGGAACAGACAGAGTAGGTAGAGAGGATGAAAAAAAGGAGAGAGTATATGATATGAGAGGGGCAAAGAAGTGGCCATAGAGGGGTAAAAGTTATGAAAGACGGCTGCGAGAGGGGCACACACAGAATGGGTTTAAAGGGGATAAATATGTTATAAGAGTGTAAATAACATTTATCAGTGGCAAAAACACAGTGGATGTTGAACGTATAGTGAAGAGGTATGTCAGGAAATTTCATTCTATGTGGTATAACAAACATGTGTATAAAAAAGTGACTCTGACGTCAGGAAGCTTAATGGAGAGGGGGTTTCAATTTCAAGATTACTTCCTGCTTAATCATGGGGTAATCAAGGCAGATCCTATTCAGCTTGTGCTTTAAAAGGTTTAAATGGTGGATTATAGTATCACTGATCCCAAACAAGAGTATTTTGGGATACTGGCATTCAGATCATCGTCTGATTACGCTCTTGAATAAACGCGAGATTCACTGGAAAGAACTGACTGCTCTAGCCCGCTGAAGGTTCACTATATGCATTGTTAAAGAATCAAGCCTACATAAGGTAGAGGAATAGATTGGCAACTTGGATCTAATGAAAACACACCTTCCGATACATGTAGATATTATAAAGGTCAAGCTTAAAAATTTCCCCTTAGTTTCTGCTGGGCTTCCTGAAACTTAAAGAACCCTTGAAAGATGTCTGGGGGCTCTGAATGCATCCTCCACCCTTTTATCAACTACATAGTATAGTCCTTTGAATTCAAACAGGGATGACAAATACAATGTCCAAAATATCCTCTTGACATGAGCCTGGTCATACACTGTAGGAGAGACACTATGGAACAAGGCGCTACAAACTGAGTGGTCCGAATGCCAAAATACCCACAGGTCCCCCAAAGGACCACTCCTAAACTGCTCTGTTCAAACGGGGCTTAGATCTCTATGCAAGGCAGCATTAGACTAAAATAGAAGGTACTCTACACCGACAAGTACAGGCAATTCAAAGTTGACTGATTGCTGGTTCAATTCACTGGCTTGTGGCTCATAAAGATGTTTGTTGTGCTAACCCAGAGATATGCTTGGGTGCGAAAAAAGTGTCGATAGTAATGCACAGAGTAGAATCATGCATAGTGTCTGAGCAACTTTATGAAACACAACGATGGTTATATCGATACCAATGTGAGGTGAAGCATTGGTAACAAGCATGTCTAATCATAACTGATTGAAAAAGTCTTGTGAATACTCAATATCTAGACCTACATGTATTGCACCTTGTATGTATACAACCTGCTCATGATTGTGGTCGGCACACTATACTCTATAAAGGGGGTGTTGCTAAAAACTTGCAATTGATCGCAAGTTGCAGTTGATCTCGGAATGCGTCAATCAAAATCATTGTTTCACACGCGTCTTGTTAAATGCGCATATCGCGCGCGAATGGAAATGCGCGTTACAATTATTTTGTAAAGTTTCAGTTGATCTGCAGTTGATTAATTAACTGCAAATCAGTTGCAAATTGTAACACGTACATCTGTATTTTCATCCCCACATGGCATGCGCTTTTAACAATATGCACATGAAAAAAAATCTGATTTGCGCATTGATCAACTGCAATTTGCAATCAATTCCAATTATTGAATGACACCCCTTAAATGCACCTACCAAAAACTGAGTCTTCACCCAGATCCCTTCCAAACTTGAGAAAGCAGTCTCCAAGGTTTCCCTCTGGTTGAGGGTAGCGAGAATTCTTGGTCTGGCCTCGCATCTTGGACACTGTCAATGCTGTACTCAGCTTCGCTCTGGTTACTATGGAAACAGAAATGAAGAGAAATAAACAACAATTTAGTAGATATGATGTAATATGATGTGTGATGAATAGTTCTATGCAATCAAATCTGATAGGGGGAGGCTTCTCATTTCACATCAGTAGGCCTAGACTACATTTGGGCAGGAAATAGGAAAATATGAAATACCAATCATGTCATTATATGTGAAGTATGCAAACTGTCAAATGTTATTGTACTTAAGTCATTATCCTCTCACATTAAAATGGTATTGGACAAGTTTCCAAAATAAAATGCATATTGCTCATTACATCACAGAACAAAATTTCAGTACAGCTATGTCAATCAAATTTACTTAATTCAACAAATGATGAATCCTCCATTACCTTGGCATTCCCACTTTTGGGGGTACTAAATTCTGATATTTTTCCTGATTTTGAAGGATTTTATCCATTTACTTTAGGTTAATTTTATGCACTTTGGCATTATACAAATTATATTTTTTTCCTCAGATACAGCCAACCCTTTAATATTATCAACAACTAGGGATAGACAAGTTGATGGGGGAAATAACATTGTGGCTAATGAACAAATACAAGTAAATATGCACAAGTATTACCCAATATTTCTTCTTTTAAAATTTCACCAATGGTTAAGAATAATTTCATCCTACAAATGAAATACAAAACAGTAATCTTTTAAATGTTAAAATGACAGCCCTGACTACATGTACAGCGTACAATACTGGAAGAGTCAAATGCATGAAGGCTTGGTATTTACAAACAAACAAACATTTGTCCATACCCTACAATTGTCCGTCCTAATTGTATTTGATTAACAAGACCAAAGTTCATTATGTATATCCCTAAAGGCCCCTAGAAATATAGCAAGTCCAGTAATAAGCTCCATGCATACATGTAGGTCTGTCAACTCTGTGTCAAGTCAATCACTACAAAAGCCAGGCACCGTGCAGGTTTTTTTTGTGAATTTCACTCATAATTACTTGTTATTTGATTTAAAGGTAATTGTATATATTTCGAACATTAGAAGAAAACATTGATAAAGAGAAAAATCAAGCTTTAAAGAAAACTGGAAAACAGGATTTAAACATGAAATATGGTCCTTCCATACAACACCCCCCCCCCCCAACAATAACACAAAAATGTTAACAGAATTGAAAAAAAATATGGAGTAATAGAAAAAAATAAACTTAATCTGTAAGAACCATTTTTTAACAAAATTAGATAACAATATAGCCAGAATGCCAGAATAAAGATCAGAAAAAAATTAGAAGACAGAGACTGTTGACTTGTCTGAAAAGGGTGCGGTATTGCGCAAATCATACACAATTAAAACAAAAATTAACAAACAAAAAAATCAGACACTTCTCAATTTGGCACATTCTGTTCAAAAGAACCTTTTTAACAGAGTTTGGTAACTTACAGGGATTTGGCTGAAGGAACTCTGTTGTCTTGGTGATTATCTCATCAACTGCAAGGGCAGTGGTATCCACTTTCTGAAAAATAAACAAACAAACAAGCATTAATCAGCATGCTAAAATTATATCTCTATCGAGCAAAAATTGTATAAGCACATATTAACGAAAATGTGCAATGTGCTTAGGAACGATGAAAGTGCACATTCAGTATATACACGTCAAGTGAGGTGTGAACAAAATATCATCCATGGTAACTTGTGGGTGGAATACTGGGATGAAATATTTCTACATTATGATACGAAACAGTATCTTGATGTATGCATACTTCCCCATTCATCCCCAACAATTGGATTAGCCAAAATTATCAATTATTCTGATAATTCTGAAAAGTGTTATTGAATCTGAAGTGTCTCTTACAATGTAATGTATGTATCAGATATTGGGAACACTTTTGCAGAGCACTTCATTGCTAGTAAACACTTCAACAATATCGAGAGGGTTTTTTTTTTCAGAAATAATGGTATATTGGGAACATTTATTGCAGAACATTTTATTGGTACATAATTGTTACACAATTGATGTTCAGATTTTTAAAAGAAATTATGAGATATTGGGAACATTATTTGCAGTACACTTCACTGCTAAGAGACACTTCAAATTCAAAAACAATTTTCAGAATTATCAAAATAATTGATAATCTTGGATAATCAGATTGTTATGGAATGACTTGTGAAGTATGCATACATCAAGACACTGTTTCGTATCATCATAATGTAGAAATATTTCATCCCAGTATTCCACCCACAGGTTACAATGAATGATATTTCTCACACACCTCACTTGACGTGTGTGTCCTTTGGCGCCACTTCATGATCCTTGATTGAGATCAATGACCCACTTGGGTCACACTTTACAACGTGCACGTTGATTCGGGCGCCCATTCGTTACATGGCTTCAGTTGAAGCTTCTTCCCTGATTAAATTTTTGTACACGTGCAATCTACTAGAGCTAAATGTACGTGTATTTCATGTACAGGAACAATGTATGGGTCGTGTTAGGTTGGCATAAAATTGGCTTTAGAGATACTAACATGTAATGGTGCATTTAGGCCATATATATATTGTGCATAATTTACTTCCTGCAGATATATCCCACTTTGTGTTTATACCTACATGTAGCTACAGAACCTACATTGAGTAGATTTGTCCTTGGGGCTAAATATGGAGAAGCAATAAAAAGTAATAATAATAATGTGTACCTGTTTTTATGTACATATACAGTAAAAATGAAAACACTATTCAAATCAAGTTAGAGTATCATATTGCTAATAGTTCTTAGCAAAACCCCATGTGCAGGACCATACATGTATAAAAATGTATGTAGACAACAATACCCAATCTTGATTTCGGAATTCAATTTCTCCCTCACTTTTCCACATTATGTTTCTATTTGTTCGCTTTCCTTACTTTGTAACGAACGAATATCCCCTCTTAAAGTGTATTTCATGTACAGGTACCATGTATGGCTTTCAAGATGCTAAAATGTAATGGCGCATTTAGGCGATATATTGTGCATAATTTACTTCTGTGCAGGTACAGTATATCCTACTCTGTGTTTAGAGTAGATTGCAGTTTGCCCTTGGGACTATATATATGGAGAAGCAATAAAAAAAGAAATAATAATGTGTACATCTCCTTTACACGTACAGTAAAAATGAAAACACTTTTCAAATCAAGTTAGAGTATCATATTGCTAATAGTCCTTAGCAAAATCCCACAGGACCATAGAAAACAATACCCAATCTTGCTTATCGGAATTCATTTTTCCCCTCACTTCTCCACATTATGTTTCAATTTGTTTGCTTTCCTTACTTTGTAACTAACCAACATCTCCTCTTAAAACCTCATTATTTGAAAGGAAAAATGTAGCATTCAGAAGGCCTTCGTGTAGGGTTCATGTATGAATATGCACTTGAGCATCAAGTCAAACTGCATCACCCATATGGAAAGATGTTGAGTGAATAAACATGAACCCCAAGCCTCTTCCTTTCTCCACCCATACAACTGTCAGAACCCTCTCATTATGTTAGATGTCACTGCCATATGGCTGATAAATCTTATTATGTACCAGATCAAATTATGTCTACCATCGGTGCCAATCACTTTCAAAAAATACATACAGTACTCTGATAAAACAATCAATAGTAATTGTTTAATTCGGTACCAATACATGCGCAGTTGGATCAGAGATAACTATAACAAATCAATACAGTGCAACTCGTCATACTGAGGTCCTTGTGACCAGCTACAGTGTTGTAAATTACCTCTTTCAATTGTTGAAACCATTATATTAGGGTAAAAAAAATGAAAATACAATAGAATACAAAGAGATGGGTCCAAGGAAATCCCCTTGTTATTACACTGTAGTCTGTAGAATTTCTATAGGTGCTCGATCTTTTAGGTTAGACTGTACTGTGCTATATAACAAATATTGTTGACACTAATTTTCACTTTCAAGCTTTAAGCTATATTAGAGTATATTAAAAAAGAATATCATAATGAAAATAACAAAATTGTAAACAACATTTTCAGCTCATAATATTCAATGACTAATGCAGCTGCATCATATATCAACTCCTTGTACTATAATCAATAAAAAGGAGCAGTTGGCAAAAATGTGTTATCTTGAAACATCAACTACATGAAGGTAACAATGATCTCTTGGACTTGGATCTGGTTTATGCTACCATATGTGAACAGTGTTTATCAACTACATGTATCTATTCCAACTGGTTTTTAAATTGATGAGCTAAATCAAAACTGATACTAACGAGGCAATTGGCAATGAGCAATCGTCTGATACAATTGCATCTCCCTGTCCCATTCATCATTAAATGCAATCCCACGGGACACCAACAGTTTCACTTGTTACAGATCAGTGATTGGCATTTCAAGTGAAATGGTTTGTTGTGCCAAGATAAATCAGGGAGCACCTCCCTGGATATTTAAACGATCAACACAATCCAAGGTTTGCGAGTGCAATTATTGATATTCAAATCTCTTGCACTGCAATCAGCTCAAGATTCATAATCCAAAACTTGTTTTTAATAATTTGTAGTGATTTTTCATTTTTTATTTGATCATGTAAAGATACATGTAGCTACAAACGTAAGAACAATAGAACAAGCCTTAAAATCACGCACATGCACATTTCGCAAAAGATTAAAGAACAGATCTTCATTAAAATTAAAATAACATTAACCCCCTTTATATATTAAAGAGTACATTTTTACTCATTTGAGTTAAGCTACAATTGAAGGCCTACTTTGTATAGACCAATGCAATTGAAATGAGCAGGCCTTTCTAATTTAATCTGATCATGTTTTGGTCTGAACTTCTTAAAAAGTACATTTCCAAAAATACATGTTTAGTGATAGAAGAATAAAAATTAACCATCATATAAAAGCTAATCCTCACAAGCGGTAAATATGATGTAAGATCCTATTTGGATCATGGATCTACAGTGTACTGTAGGATGATTTCTCAATTCTATTATTAGAATTCCTTTTGTGTACACTGTCTGTATGAATAGTAAGCTTCAATTAGGATTTCCCCCTCTGAACAGGACATGCAAATACGACATTCCTGTTCATTCACCATTTACCTCATCAGTCTGTAAACATCAACAATGGATTTCTACCATAGCAGAAGAAATGGACTGATCGAATGGGGTGTATACATGTACATGTAGGCCTATAGTTTTAGTGCCACAAAAAACTGTGTACAGCTCAGAAGGATGATAATATTTCAAGTCATTCTTTTATAAAGTGTATGCTCCTTCTGGTTAATAAATTATAAAGAGAAGATTATACGTTGTCACAACCAATTGCACACATTGAAACATGTTCAAACAACCAAAAGGACACACAGTAACAGGAAAGTTCATGTACACATGAGTTATAAAGGATCCATTTTCCTGGATTGTGGCACAGAATGCAATTTGTATTGAATCAAATTCATTTCTCTACTGGGATTTGGAATGAAATTGAAAAGTTATTTAGTTTCTGGTGCTCACAACATTATTCTAATTTATCTGAAGACACCAAGACCAAATTTGTAGACATTATCTTTTGATTAAAGCGAATATCGAGTACTTGCAAAGAACTTCAATTTGGAAAAATTAATGATTAAAATAATCTTATGTTACAAACAAAGCACAACGTGACTTGTGTAGACAAGGGAAAACTAATATGATAACCTCAAACCGGTTAAAAGCNCAACTAATTGCACACATTGAAACATGTTCAAACAACCAAAAGGACACTTACAAAGGACAGTAACGGGAAGTACAAATGATCGATTACATGTATGATCAGTTTTACTGAAACTGTGGCACAGAATGCAATTTACATGTATATTAAATTAAATTGATTCCTCTGTTGGGATTTGCAATGAACTTGAAAAAAAATAATAAGTTTCTGGTGCTCACAACATTATTCTAATTTATCTGGTAAGACACCAAGACCAAATTTGTAAATATTATCTTTTGATCAATAAATGCCGAAACCGTTTTGAATCATAGTGCCTCAAGGGTTTTAAGCCAATTCCACAGTCCTCAAATAAAAGTTTCAACGATGTACTTCATACACGTATCTTCTGTTACAATTACCACTTTCTTTGAAAAAGGTGTGTAAAATATTCCTGTATTTCATACATGTACCTCCATACTCAAAGTCTCACTCTTTAGACAGTCATGTTCATGTGACTGGGAGTGGTATTGCAGGAACTGCGTAACATTTTTAAAAGTGTGGGGGCTGAGGATTAACATTTTTCCACATACATGTACTCCCATATGTAGGCTTGCATATTATGTAAAAAACTGAAAAACACTCTAATGCAAAGACCTATCTTTTTGTATATCCCAAAAAATTGTGCTCATTACATGTACATAGAGGTTTGGCCAAAAATAAGTTGAAAATATGAATTACAAAGTGTCTGAGAATTGGCATCCCTGTACAATAAAAATCAGCAGATAATTCAAACTCAATTTCTGTCATAGTACGTAAAGTCACTCACTGAAAATAATCAGAAAACAGATCAAAACATATTAAATAGGAAGAAGTGGCATTAAATAGAATGTCAACAGTGCATCATTTAATAATTTACTGGCAAAAAAATGTTTACAGTGTATCTCCCAAGAGGATTTCCTTCAATGAATGTGAATTTGATACAGAAATTGATGATAATCTTTTTTCAAGTGCTGACACTCACCTCGGAAGGAACAGGGGATGACTAATATCTGGTAGACCATGGACCATCCGTAAACATACTACGTGTGGGTCACATTTTATGACAAATCTGCTTAAACCTCAATCTTTCTTATTTAGATACATATATTGTACAGGTAGTATTGTACATTGTGTCACAAATCATATGGTTAAATTTACATACACGTATATTAAGCCAATGTTTTTTAATGCAGATATGTTCACATTTTCACATTTTAGCTCTTTGACAGTGTTTGTATGCATATGAATATTACCAGGTGGAAATTTTCATGGTCAATGCTACGTTCTTCGTGCGAAATTCGCATGAAAATAAAAGCACTGCAAAAAATTCAGCTTGATAATTGTATGTGGTTGATTTTTTACACATGTATTACAGCTATTAAACACAAAATGATTAGACGACATAAGAATTTTGAAGTCATTCGACTTTCTGCAAGCTTTGTATTTGTTTTTTTTTTTTAGTTTGTCTTAATCATAAAACTATTCTATTGGTATGTCATTACATCTACATGTAACTCATTAAAAAAAACACAGTATGGTACTGCGTTCTGAGGCTTATGCATAGTCACTACAGTTATTCGCACAATAAATGCAATGATACATGTACAATACATGTACATGCATTTAAATGATGTCATTACAATCATGTCATTAGAATCAAGAGCAATTAAATGGTTCAGGGAGCACATGCTTCCTTGTGATTTCCTTCCCCCCTCATATCCTACCCATTTCCTTATTACAGTATCGCTTTAATTGGTAGGTCATGAACACGGATCAATACAATGGATGATATGTCCTTTCATCTCCAGGTAATTTTGAGAATTACACCCAATCCTTTAAACCCATTCAGGACAGGTATCATTTTGCAAGAGATTCAATTACATGTATTTATTCTTTTCCCAAATTGGCAACCCTATAAACCTTTTTAACCTTTTTGGAATATTTTGATAAAATATGTTACCAAATTGCATGGTCCTTAAAAGCATGTTAAAACTTGTGGTAAATTTAGGTGAAAACTGAAGATTTTTCAATTATTGAGTTGCCAATCGAAGGATTTGTGGCAATTTTAGTGATTATTTCCATTTAAAAATTCTTAGTAATAAACGGCAAGTGTCGGCTGAATATAAATGTTCAGCTCTGATGTAGCATTTGTTTCTCTTTCTTCTCATGCATCTTGTATAATTTTTTTGAGCCCTTCATCAAAAGTTATTGAACCAAAATCCTGAAATTATTAATACACTTCACTACCACGGACGTTCTACCGTTGCGTACAGTATGTAATGCTTTAAATAGCCTTGTTAAAATTGTGGTCAATTTGAATAGGCAGGTTTACTAATAAAATGCAAATGGTATGCATTATTCATACATTGTTCTTGACCACCCAAATGCTTGCCCGAGGCTTGTCCAACATAGCAACAAGTAATGTATGCAAAGTGGATTCCAAGTATTGTAGTATTGTTACTAATCAGTTTAAAGATTACCACAAAAATATAGTTGTTGGCAAGAAACGTGCATAAATTTGAATACATTAGTAAACCCTTTTTTGTAAAACACAGACATGATGTAAAGTCATTTCCCTTTGTATCATTTTGATTGAAAAAAATGAGGAAATATGTGATTAACCATGTGTAATTCAGACATAAGTTGTTGGTCCGAGTAGAAGAACATGGAGGATTTTCTTTTCGATCATAAATTTGANCCCTCATATCCTACCCATTTCCTTATTACAGTATCACTTTAATTGGTAGGTCATGAACACAGATCATTACAATGGATGATATGACCTTTCATCTACAGGTAATTTTGAGAGATTCAACCACCTTTAAAGTCAGTCCGTCATGATCGACATGACTTCCGGTTGCGATAGCCAAACTGTCAGCAGCCATTTTGATTGCGAAGATTGCCGAACCAAAAATCACATATTTTTTACCTGAAATAGCAAGTGAGCAAGCTTTATTTCGCTAGCTCACAGCTCGGCAGTCGCAAACGTAAGAGTTTCGCACATTTCTAGAAAAAATCGATTCCAAAGAGGGGACGAGCAAAGTTACTCGCAACGACAACAAGGATCGAAAAGTCGTACATGTACGAAGTGTTCCGAGTCTCTGAGCTTGGCAAGGTGCATAAGTAAGGAGATTTTCAATAAATCTTTGTTGCCAATACACAACACGCTGTCCGTGCGCTCGTAACCGGAAGTCATGTCAATCATGACGGACTGCCTTTAACCCTTTCCTGACGAAGGAGCACATTTTGTATTTTGATTGTATAATTTCAATGCAGTGCTCTAAAATATATTTACCAGATGCATGAGCAGAAAGATAAAAATATTCTACAGTAAATCTGACCATTTTCATTATGTCATCATTTGTCACTGGACGCAGAGACTTTTTAAAATGAAAATAATCGCTAAAATGGTCATAAATCGTGAAATTGGCACTGATTCATACATCATTAGAAAATCGCTATTTTCCTTGCAAATTGGCAACTTTTAACCTTTAAGTACCGTTTTTGACGAAGAATATTCAATATGGTAACATCAAATAATAATCAAAACATTCTAAAAGGAAAATTTGAAATTTTAGTATTGATAAATTAGGAAAGGAATATTGATTGAATTTGTTGTAAGATAATTCCTGTCCTAAATACAATACAATATCACAGATCTTCTACAGTTGTGTACACATGTACATTGTATATGCTATTGTGGTCAATTAGAATAGGAGGGTTTATCAATGGATCCTGATTCTATGCATTCTTCATTCACACAGTTTGTTCTTGACAACCCGAAACCGTGCCCAATGCTTACCCGACAACAATTAATTTATGCTCATTGGATTCCAAGTATTATAGTTCAATTGTTACTTATCAGTTTAAGGAATATTGGGTATTATTTGTTGGCAAGAAACACGCATGAATTTAAAAATATTAGTAAACCCGCCTTTTGTAACACAGACCTGATGCAAAGTCATACTGCTTTGTACCAGTTTAAATGAAAAGAAATAAGAAAATATGATTAACAATGTCAATATCAGACATAAGTTGTTGGTCCAAGGAGAAGAACATGGAGGATTTTCTTTTCGATCATAAATTTGAAAATTACACTTTTTAACGTATTATGTCACATGATTCTGGTATGGTTCAGTTGCTAAGTAATGACTTTCCTGAAAACGGAATCAACATTCGCCGCTGGAAATGCATCATTTAATGAAAATGGAAGTCCAAATATAGAGCTTTTTTTAATTGAGGAAATTGTTTTGGCAGATACGTTTTAGTATGATTAGAATTTGCATCAATTAGTACTGTATGAAATACTTTTACGATGTGGACAGAAAGAAAGTTAACAGTATCAAGAAACTGATATCTCAAGTTGAAGCTTTAATATAGAATTAGGAATTCAAGCTAAAAAACAAAAAACAGGAAAATTACAAATTTGACTTGTATGGGGCATACAATGTAACTAGTAACAAANGGCATACAATGCAACTAGTAACAAAATAAATTCTAGATTTATGTACAGCTTTGCTTTGTAATAAAATAAAAGAACTTAAAATCAAAATAAAATGTAGTTATAGCCATACGTTTACCAGGAAATAATATTACTTTTCACATTTGATTAGCAGTTTTAGACATTGAGGAAACTCTTTTAACGCTTTACTGTACAGTTCTATGTGGAAAAGTTGCTACACAAAACATCTTTTGTATGGCAATCATGCTAAAATGCATAAGAAATTGCAATGCAATACTCTGAAAATTATTCCTTGGTCTAAAGATTATTTGAATACTCACCTTCTCCATTTCCACAAATTCTTCATCGTATTGAGTCTTCTCTGCTCCTGCGATCTTCTCACTCATAAACTGCAGAAAAGACACAGAACAGGGAGGGAAAAATATCAGTTAATATAAAAGAAAGAAATAAGACTTCCTGATAGTGTCTTTTGATAAAGCGTACATTTTTACAAACCCATCATATATGCTTTGGTTGGAAAGAATGTATTAAATTGTATGGTAATCTGATTACAATGTAGTTGTGGAGGAAAATGCTTAATGGTACATTTATACTGTAAGCCAATATTTTAGCGTAGCAATTTAAAACAAGTTTGACACATTGGCATATTGTTACATCTATTTTCAATTTTTTTTTTGGCATCATTTACTCCACAGCTCTCCTTTATCAGATAAGCAGTTTCAGCAGTTCTCATTATTTATTCATTTTCAAATTTTTGTACATGTATGTGTACTAATCTTTCTGAGTAGAAATGTTCACAGGGCCAAGTATGCAAAATTTATGGCAAAAACAACCATGATATTTCAGCTTATACAGTAGTTGTTTAATTTGGAAGAAAAATTTTTGCTCAAGTTTTATCCTTCATGAATACATCAGGCCTAAATAATCAAAAGCTTGAAGTCATCAAAACTATTCATTTTGTTCCAAAGGCACTTCAAAACAAATTAATGCAGCACTTGGCTGAATGCTACATATTCATCGGCAAATCTCGTCTTGAAGACATACATTTTGCCAATTGAGTAATATTCCATTTAAATTGTTTGCATACATGCCCTCATCAGTTTGTATGTACTGTTTCATGATGCTGATTGTGCTTGCCCTTGAGGGATTTAAATTTGAATGTGTTTGTACATGTATGTTGAACATTCTGCGTCAATGATTCGCGACTTGTGAGTGCCGTGTACAGTATGGACAGAAAGAAAGTTTATTGTTTCCCACTACATGTACCGCTACATGTACCGCACCTGGAGGCCTATGTACAGTAAAGCACATTTTCATGGGACATGGTGGGACACTGTTGAATTCATTTCTGTCCATACATGAATGTGTATATATATGTATTATGCAGGTGATGAATTAATGACAGAGCAAGATTCTCTTTATTCTTTCATTATTTATAATTTAATTCCTGCGTGTACACTGTTGGTACCCTCGGCTTCACTTTGCCTGGGTTGAGTGCAGCACAGTATGAATGCATTTGTTGCTGAAATAAATCTTAACAACATCATAAATATGCCCAAAGCAACAAAATATTTCGACAAGTTCAGAGTAATTCTCAAGGAAATACCATAGATTCTACAAAATGCTCTGGTTCCACATGTTATCCTGTATTTCCTGGACTAGCCTTTACTGCAAGTACAGAGGAAACACAGTACAATGATAATGTGCAAATTTGATGTACATGTAGTTTTTCTAAATTTCTTTATTAGGGCCATTCCACAGCAGGTGGTCCTGAACCCCCCCAAAATAAAATTGACATAAATGCTCAAATAAGTCTATTTTCCAAAATAACATCCTGTAAAATCATGTTTTAACCCCCTTTTCACATTATCATTCCTGTAATTTAAAAAAAATGTGTTTCAAAGTAAATATAGAGAGTAGGTTACAGAAAATTCAATGAAAAAATGGCAACACCATATATTCGACTGCAATATTGAGTGTTTTTTCCTCTATTCTATAAACATTTTGTAATTTCAATTGAAATAATACCAAATTTATAGTGGACAAATGACATTCATTTTAAACAAAAACATCAAAAATACCATAAGATAACTGGTTGAAAGGTGCGGATCAGAACTACAATACATCTGTAGTGTTGACAGTTTGAAACCCATCGATGGTGTTAATTTCCTTTAGCAAGAAAATTATCCATATTTTCTTGCACTAAACCCAGATTAGGTCAGTGGGTACATGTAGGCCTACATAATTTATTCCCTGAATTCTGTGTGCCCTGGTGTACATTTGTACATGAAGCTGAAGTAAGAGTAATGATATTGAAAATAGTGCCTTGGGCACTCTCCAACGCTGATATGTGTATGTACAGTACCTGTATGTGCCCTATTTAACTATTATTATTCTTCTCATCAACATCAAACAATACAAAGACTCGGTCAAGCATCTTGAATGGCTAATATGCTGAATCATCCTTACAACATATATGTATATTTGTGGTTCTTCCCACAGTCACATGCATGGGAGCACAAGAGTGCAATGTACAGCACTGCATTGTCCCAAGATTGTTTACCTTGTACGCAAACAGGTAACATGCATTTCAACTGCTTTGTTCAGGGTATGATACACAAATAATTGCATTTCATAGTAAAATACAGCAATTCCTAAATATGTACTTCATAGGTGTACTGTAAAATGGTACATTGTACATGTACATGAATTCAACAATGTCCAATAAATACAGTACGTATATCCACCGAGTTGAGACAATTGGATTTGGGGTAGTTCTTTTTAATATATATGTCAGTCCACAATGATGCACCATGAGAAAGTTATACAATGTGTTCATATCTTGTTCATGTGAATGATGATCTACAGTATGAGTACATGTATGTACATGTATGGTTCAAGCTGTTCATACCTTACTGACACAAATGCGCACATTTTTGCGGTGAAATTTCTCACCAAAGTATGAAAAATCACCAAACTCACCTGATTAGCTTTGCTGAATTGTTTCTTCATGCTTTGTCGAAATGACATAACACAACTTGAAAACAAAATATCCTCGATATAGCCTCCTCAAACAATAATAATCCAAAACTGCTCACAAAAAAATACACTTATTAATTCCACGAATGTATAAACTATAACCCAAGCCAAAGGTTCAACTGTTTGGTGCTCTGCTCATGTAGGAACAACACTATAACACAACTTGTTGTTTCGAAACATGTACTGAAGAATGTGAAGGGGAAAGAGTAAATTAGATCATACTTAGCTAACTGGTCCCCTGACGCTTTACAAGTTTATCCTAGACTCATTATCTTGGCACCCTTCAACAGAACTTAATTGAGTCACAGGATATAGCTCATATTTTTGGAATTATTACAGGAAAACAGTTACCTTGAAAACAAGACAAAATAAAGCACCAAAAGTGCAAATTGACTGAGACAGTTCAGAAACTTTGTAGGGGAAAAATGAGCTTATTTCAACCTTCCAAAATACTACATTTAGCTGTATCATGGTATTGTCAGTACAAACTACAGTACATTTATATTGTACTATTGTTCAAGTTTACAAAATAAACAAAGTTTAAAAAAATCTGTGCCAAATTTGTCTTGATCTCCCTAAAACAAAACACATCAGTTTTCAGGCAATATGCCACAATTGCTCATCCTAAAAATGATAAAACTTAAAAGGTAGCAATGATCGGGGGGGGGGATCACGAACGTTCCCTAAAAAATAATGGATGAATGATTTATAAATGGATAGTCAAAACTTATGCCTCTGCCAATGCAAGATCTATTCATAAAAGTATTCACTCTTTGACAAAACAAATAATTTTTTCATTCTTCTTCATCCCCATTTTTACCAGATCTCATGTTTTTGGAATTCAACCATTGGAAAAAAAGTTGTTTGGTTGCCGTTTTTTTCTCCTTGTCACTCAAATTACAAAATCACAATAAAATCAAAGAAAACCAGGCAACTACAACCACAAAAGTAATTTTCCAATATACTTTGACTTTTTGCTCCACTTTAACTTTACAAAGCCTTATTTTTCATATGAAATGCATGTTCCAACCCTAATGTAAAAAACAAAGATAATAAAGGAAAGAACCTTTTCCCTTTTACCAACAGTATTTGTTTTTAAGATATTCGAGGGCAACCAAACATATTTTGCCTACATGAAATGCAGGCAAGTACTTGAAAGAATTTGCAAAGAGGGCTGATCAGGCGACCCCCCCGCCCCTGAGATCAATGAAACTTAAAATATTTTTCTTGCAATGTCCACATTGGGTGTCAACTTTGTCATGATGATCACTTCAGGTCTTGCTAGTAAAGCTTTATGCTGATATCAATGAAAAGTTGCATTTGCTTCTCAATTAGACATATTGAATCAGAAACCATTTTACTTGATATATCAGGCATACAAAAATCTACCTCCGTTACATGGACATCAGATGTAAAACTGCACAAGGACACTGGGGAATGCTCCTGGGTGGGAAACCATTTTTGTGTTACTTCATACATGTACATGAATGAATCTAAATGTAGTTGCTTGGTTTGAGCATACATGCAGGGTTCTTGTTAATAACCGGTAACCGGTTATTTTTTCCGTCTGTAACGCCGATCGTAACCGGCTGTGGCCGCACCAGGTAGCCTCTCTCATCTTAGGCTCTGTCATTTTTTCCTAATTTTCAAGTATTTTGATTTTACTATTCCTACTCTTTTTCTTCACTAAATAAATAATAATAATAATCTCTTCATAATCAGAATACTGTGTGCTTAGAAACATCTGTATTAAGCGCCTAATAAATGTTATGTATTATTATTATTATTATTTAATTTTTTTTTAAATTCGAGTCAACAAGTCGTCATCTGAAATATTTTTCAGAAATTCAGAAATTTAGAAATTTAACTATTGTGAGAGGTAATGCAAGTGCTTAACAGGATTAATTTGTCTAGTTATGTGCCGTTTGTATTTTTTTTTTAAAACTAAATAGTTAAAGTCATCACCAGTCAGATGACAGAGTCTCAGTGCATGTAGTCATTTGTTTATTCATTATTTTTTTAATCCTTTATCATTTAAAACAGTAAATATACATAAGTCCAATTTAAATCTCTAGAAGATGATGTTTTACCTTACCATTTTTGCAAAAGCTAGGGGCGCTGCCCCCAGACCCGTGCTCTTTTATCGGAAGTAACCGCCTGTGAATCATGAGTTACCTGCTATCAAAAAAATTAACAAGAACCCTGTACATGTAGACCTACCACCTCAGATCTATGGTTTGAGAGAGGCATGCAAGGATGTGTTGGTTCAATTTTGAGTGTCAGATATTTCTATGCGATTACATTTAATCAGTTTTGCTGATTTTAAAGGTATAGATTCATAATGGTACATGTAGGGATGCAGAAAGTGATGTAAAATGAGCTAATATATTCACAAGTTGCTTTTAATACATGCCTAAATATAACTGTGTACCAAATTAGGAGAAGATTTTCGCACCTGTTCTGGCAAATTTTATTTAAAACACGCCAATCAGCCATTATTCCTATGGTGTGCTAAATGATTCGCACGGGCGTCCATCAGCCCAGAATGGACGGAGTGATCAGTGGTATTGTCTGCGGTGTGTAAGTTCGCATTCATTTTGTAAGTGAAGCATGTTGTGTTGGGGAGCGCTACGCATTTGTGTTTTCTTATTTTGCAATAATTAAGCAATTTCTAGGTCAATTTTATTCAAACAAACTATGAACATGTTCTAGTTTGCTATTGAAAAACTGCATTATGGTAATACTTTTACTGCAACTCACAAAGTTATCTATCGGTTTACGGTCAAAGAGAGCTTGAATAGAAAATGTAAATAAATGTAATTTACTTTTTCTTCACCTATGTGGTGTTTTAATGAAATTATTCTTATTTCATTAAAAAAGTGGACTTCCCTTTTTTTGTGATCAAATAAAGTGATAATTAATGTTTCCAATGGAGTAGTCTGACTTGATACCATCCAAGACATCAACAGTTTCACAATAACACAGTCAGTTCACTTTATAAAACTCACACAGGTTTCAGGATCATGGCTAAGACACATAATCTTGACAATCTTCACTTACACTGGGTATCTCATTTTTCTATTTTGCCTTGAATGACAAATCTTAAGTTAAGACATCTAATAATTCTTAAATATATGCATTTACACAGGGCCCTCTGAACTGTGGAACATGGGTGGTGGTAACATTACATGTTATTGCATCTGAAAAATGCCACCGCAGGTAAAATGTTTTACTTGAATCGGGAATACCCAGAAACAGAATTATTCTGTTTTCTCTTCAGAATTGTGCCTGAAATAGGTAGAATGTGGTTGGTAATGAGTAAAACTATTTTCTTACTTCGTACTAAAACATGTAACAAATTATGCTTATGTATATTTACCACCATTGACTTTTTTATTTCATGAAAAACTCTTGCCAATTCTAGACATGAGTATGACTGGTAAATTGCAAATTTAACTTTTTCGCTACAAAATTTCAGTTTCCAAATTCCGTCTATCTGTACGGAATAAAGTGCAGGAAATTAGGGGAAAATATGGAATATATAGGGAAAGCATTGTAAGTTTTTACTTTGTGTTCAGACGGAGAGCCGCTCTCACCGACTGAAAACAAGGTCAGAGGCCATGCATATTAGCGTATGGTATATTATATGCAAGCTTCAGTGGGGGATCCCCATATATTCTTGTATGTTTACAGTGACGTCAGCAAGCCGCCGATGGCGGCTTGCCGTTCAATCTGTAGTATTTTATCACGCCGATGTGAGTGGCGCACCGTAGTGAAAGAGTTAAGACGGCACTGCATTTATCCATCATTGTTTAGCTTCTGTACACAGCTCTTTGTTTCTTCCTGACATGCACTCTGCACACTTGCCTCTGCAGCACTATGCATGCGCGCATGTTCTGTAGAAACCTGAAATAGGAGAATCGAATACGTCTGTGCCATGAATTCATGAACCCACTTCCGATAAGCCAAGATTAAAACAAAGACCGATTGCTACAAGGCCATCTACAACCATAGAAGATGGTAATACTTCAAGAGGGAGCTGGCTGAGGGAATTATCATGCTATCAACAAACAAAATCTGAATCAAAAGTTAGGAATTTTCTAAGTTTCATTGATGTCCACTAATGGGGATCCTTGAGTTGGCAACTATCATGTGCTAGCAGACAACTCTCCATACATGATTATGGATTAAATATAACTTACGAGTTACATGTACATGTAGCAGAAAGGTTCAACATGGTTAATTCCCGAATACATGAAGATTTGTTAAAGGCATACTATACTTCAACGAAAAATTAACATTTAGTTGACTTTTCTTGAAACCAAAGACCATTTGAGATATCCAATAAATGGGAACTGGTCTGACAGACATCAATTCTTTTAGCATTATTTACAATGTCTATTTTTATTTAATGCCAAAATGTTTATGGAACACATTCAAAGGCATGTCGCAAAAGCTTCCTTAGTCCCATGCATTGACAAGTCACAGAGTTTGCCTAGCACGTTTTTGGCCATAAACACAGCGCGCATGCTGGATGCATGCCTTTATATTGCGCAGGCCTTTATATGAGCGGACCATTCGGACCCCATCATACCGTATAAGGAAATAAATACTGTCTAGATCTAGTCTAGATTTTTTTTTTATAAACGTTGGTGACGGATGGAGATGGTTTATCGTATTTAAAACCAAATTCAAATTCGTCTCATCTCACAGACATAACGTCACGATTGGGACGTTCACACTCACATGCAAACAATGTACAAATTGTATTCCCATATCACTCAATCAATACCAGTCAATTAAATTTAATGCATCATTGACAATGTTTGATTGGGATTTATTAGAAATGATTAGCCTTAATCTATGATGGGTAACAATAATTCATACAGTTTTTCTTGATCATTTTTAGATTGTAACATTTAGCAGAGTTCTCTTGAAATGCATGTATGGTCCTGCTCATATTAAGGCCCGCGTAATAAAAAGGCACACATCCAACATGCGCGTTGTATTTATAGCTAAATATGCACTGATCAAACTCTGTGACTAGTCTATGCATGGGACTAAAGAAGCTTTTGCGACTATCATTCCTTGCTCATGTAACTAAGAATCAGGCAAAAATAGTTTTTACAAATCCTAATGATTCTAGGCTATTTCATATTAATCTATAGAATTTATGCGACATACAGTGTAAGTAAGTATAAAAATACAGCAACAAAAGTTGATAATTGTCCTTTATTTGCTTGGCAAAGAGCAGTGCATACCTTTAAATGTGTTCCAAAAACTACTGCAGTTTTTAAACAAGAACCACGAAGGAAATCACGAATACAACATATTTTCAAAGTACGAAAAGGTGATTGTGTGGATAATATGTTGAAAGAACGGTTTTCTATCAAATTCGATCATGTAAAACAAAAAACCTGAATTTAGGGCTCCTTTTTTTCCATTTCAGTTTCGGGATCTTTCAAGTTATTTCGTATTATTTTGGTAATGACGTCAAGGAAGGGACATTTGCATAAGGAACCATCCAGCACAATTTTAGAGGGCAAACTGTCTTCCTAGATGCTTTGAATTATTTTATTTATTTACTTTCATGTCCTGTAAAGCTACCCAAAATACTATGACGGCAAACGCTCTTGTAAGTACATGTATGGTGCAAGTGCATTGTTGTCGTAAATCAAATGGTACGCTCGCACATTCTTTCCTTTGTTTCTTATGCCTTTTTATTATCTAGATGAGAAAATAATTGCCACATTCAAGGAGTCGCGTTGTTAATGTTAAATTGTAACATTTCATTCATTGGACATGGCTATGTACACATAAGAAAATTCCTTCCTTTTATTCTGCTGAGTAACAGGAATACACCGTATCAATCGGGGAAATACTTTCTTTAGTGTGCATATATAACCATGTTGAAGGCTCCAGTGGAAGTTGTTTGGTTCGTCCAATTTTTTTAAAAATCTTGCTCGAAATGTTTTCCCTTTTTGACGTCACAATACCAATCACTTTTGCACTCCGTTCGCATTTCGTTCTTCGAACACGCACGTTCCAGGCTTGATAATGCCTTCGTGATTCTCTTTGAAGACGTTGTCTGAAGCTGTTCCTCATAGATATATTTTGTGCTTTTTTCTGCTCAATTTCTATTTCTAAATAAACTTAAGAATATTCTCCTTCGAGTGATAGCAGATTCTTTGGTTAAATTATAGATTATATTGATTTGTATTTGGTAAGAAATAAGGTGCCTGCCTTTAATCTTGATAGACTTACATCATACATCATTATTTTTCAAAATTTTGGCATCACATATTGTGGGCTTCAGATATTCAGAAAAGAACAATCAAATCACGAAAGAATCACGGAAATATTGTGATATCAAAATTCAATTGACAGAACAATTGCACCGGTAAACACAGGAAAATGGCGAGAATCGTGAACAAACTGTGTCATATTAATTCTTACATTGTAGAACACACTTTTAATTTAACTCTTAACGGTTTATCAACAACGGTCAACGGTCAGAGGTAGCGCCAAATTTGGCATGCAGCTGTAGCCAAGCCTGGACATGCACACAGTTAGGTAGGATAGGGGGTGGGGTGTGCGGATTCTTAAAAATCATAACAATGTTTAGACCGATAAAACGGGTCTATTTCAATCAGGATTTGCTTCGCTGAGGCTATCGCCCGGCTACGCATCCTTCCTCAATAGACCGTTAACGCCGCTAGAGACGCCTGTGATGAAGCCCAAAATACCCTCGGCAAACGGTGGTCCCCACCAAAAATCACGATAAAAATCATGAAAAATGGTGTAAACCACCATTTTTTCGACCCTAAAATAATGGAAAATAGATTAAAGATAATAAATGGAAGGAAAAACTTACCTTTTATCCCATTTCGCTACCCATAAAGTACCATTTTAGGGCGATATCTGTGGCACGGCAGCTCACGCAATCTTGAAAACAGTACGAATGAGCTAAAATGAAAGACTTTCCCTGATTGGCTGACGATTAACCTTTAACCTCAAAAAGTCGATCAAATCAATTAGGATCGAGAAGACGTCTGTGGTACCCTCTGATTTCACGCGGAAAACACAGATTTTAATTATTTTTTTTGGAAACCTTCAAGGTAATCTTCAAGAATATATATTTCTTAATCGTATTAATACTTGTTTTAATTTAAAATAAACGTAAATTTGCTTATTTTCGTGAGGGTGCGCGGCCTCACCCTTTCTCCCATTAACGCTGTGTATTAATCGAACAACAACCTTCACTACAGGCTGAAATGGGGCGTTTTCTGACTCTCTGGAGGGGGCACCACCAAAAGTCAGAAATCGTTAAAATAACCCCTCCGAGAGTCAGATTTTTCTGTCTAAACAATGTTAAACTGTCAATTTTCTCTTTTGAATTTGGCACTGCCTGGTTAGTTCTGCTCTAAAGTCTAATTCTAACAACGTTACACCGAATGATCGTATTCTTCTTCTTCTTCTTCCTGTAATGTGCAGGACCTCATAGAGTATTGTCGCACAACATTGGTTGGTTGTATTTCTTGCCAACATGATTTGAACTTAGCTAGAACCCGCTTGATAAAGTATTTACAATATTTACAAATCTTCTCGTGTAGTTAGTGAGTGAGTATTCGTAAACACAAAGGATATTTGTGGGTTTGGATTATTATTGACAACAACTTGAGGAAATTCATTAAATAGTCGATGTTATTTTAAAATGCTCTGTCTACGTGTGGATCTGGATGACTAACCCTAACCGGGTACCCGTCCGGTCATACATCCAACACCCACCCCGCAGCGCGCCGGGAGGAGCAGGCACAGGCGCTGGCGTTGAATGTTTTCTCATCACCCAGTCGCCCACACATCGACTCGACAGAGCAGATTATTTCCCTATTTTCTCACTGTTTGAAGAAGAAAAACGTAAAGACGTGAATGAAAAATCTTACCTGGTTAGCTTTGTTAAGCTGTTTCTTAAACCCGGCGAATGACATCTTCTTGTTTTGGTAACTTAGTGAGATTAGATTTGTGGGCGTCGACGTTTGAAGAATCCAATTCTGGTTCTTTCAATTCGTGGGACTACATAAATTATCGATTTTATTTTTACACAGTGGTGTACACGTATTGTGATACTCGAACTCTCCCAGCTGCGGTTGTCAATACGATACGATATCATTGATCGTTTCCAAAAACGGATAAGATATTGAAGACTTCAGAGACCTATGTTCATTGGTCAATTTATAATATATTCATAGGATTGACCACTTAAACAGCTTATACCACAAACATAATTGTTTATTTAACTCAAGCTGCTATTGGTTTATATCTGATTTATTTACAATATCTATCAAATGGCATTCCTCGTTTCATAAGAGAAAAACCTACTGGGGCTATATTGGCGTAATATCGGCAGGTCATTATTATTCATAAATACATGTAGCTCACTTCGCGAACTTGTTTGAACGTGAAATGCAGCTCAACAAAAAGAAGTGGATTAGGAATAAGCCCCAAATCCATTTTCGAAGATGGAGAGTAGACCCCCTAGGCCTGACCCATA
>BQKZ01002491.1:9099-20378 GCA_036244855.1 Temnopleurus reevesii
TTATACATATCCCACTGCTGTCATCATTCTAATGAAAGAGAATTTTATACATATCCCACTGCTGTCATCATTCTAATGAGAGAGAATCTTATACATATCCCACTGCTGTCATCATTCTAATGAGAGAGAATCTTATACATATCCCACTGCTGTCACCATTCTAATGAAAGAGAATCTTATACATATCCCACTGCTGCCACCATTCTAATGAATGAACATATATCTTAAAAGTTATAAAGCAGACAACTAGGATTTTATGCTTTTTTGTTGTTTTAAAAAGCATAAGTGTATTGTATATTATATCTAGCCAGCAATGATAAAATCCTGAGCATTCATGCTAGGGAATTGCAGGTCTCAGAAAGCATCATATAAACATAGTCAAAGAAAATATATTTTTGAATAAAATCTGACCTTCGTCTTTCTTCTTGACCTCTCGGAGTGTGAACTGAATGAAGATTTCTCTCATGACAAACATGGCTGCCGCTGACAGACCAAAGAGGAGCATGAAGCCCTCCAGAATCATCCAGATATTCTTCAGTTCTTTCCGTCCCTCCTTCTTGAGACGGTAGATAAAATGGCCCAAGAAGTACAGAAGATAGCCGCAAAAGATGGCCTGGGTAAGAGAATAGGGTGAAACAGCATTTGAGAATTAGTAAGATATTAGGCAATATTCTGCTCCACAATTTACTATTCTTATCCTTCATACATTTACTAAAAATTCAAATCATGTGGTGTCACTACAGATATAGTAATGCATTTATACCACTTGCTGGATAATCATTCAATGAGATTCAATTTTAATCAGATAATTTCCATACACATGATTGATGCATTAAATTTCAATGAGCTAAAAGATTTGCATTTTCTTATACCATTCAAGATCATCGGAAATTAATTATCTAAAGATATTTTTTCTCCTCATGTCAGGAAATTAGCTATGTTCAGAGACATCTTGCAGTTTTGTTTTCCTCAACACAATATTCATTGTCACAATTAACAATAAACTCATGGAAAACATTCCATGAACATGTAAATTCAAGACCATGTTAAGAGGACGAACCAGATGAAGGTTGATGAGTCCATCATTACGTACCTGGAATGCTACCGAGATCACGGTGAGGCCTCCAACATACTGATAAAGCCTGAATGTATGAACAAGGTGCGTTGGTACCCCTCCACCTAACGTTGGTGTCTCCAGTAGCAAAGTCACAACACTGAAGAGATTCACATTAGCATTATACACAGTAAACTCGATGAAGATAGCCCTGGTATACTTGTCATACCAGCCATGTGTTCGTAGGTACCTAGCAGTCGCTATGGCTTGCTCACGACTCACTCCAAACTCAGCGATGTAGCCTCCACCTCCATACAGGTATAGGTTGCTGGAATATGGCACGCCAAACAGATCTACTGCTGTACGGTAGCGCCATGGTCTTGTCTAGAGAAGATGGATCATATAGAGGTACAGTCAAAACCTGTCTATAGTGGCCACTGTCTATAGTGACCACCTGTCTATAGTGGCCACTTAACTTGACTCCCACCAGGTGGAAATGCATGTTATAGAACCGGTCTATAGAGGCCACCTGTCTACAGTGGCCACTTTTTCTGTCTCCCTTGGGGTGGCCTCTGTAGACAGGTTTGACTTTATAAAGTGAAATGCAATGACCAATGAGATATAGGCGAGCAGTATTTATAATTTCCTTCAGGCCATTCCCGAAATTAGACTTTCAGCATCTATTATATGAATCTACTCAACTGGATGAAAGAGATACAAAGAAATCCCCAGTACAGTGGCGCTGGTAGGAACTCCCCTCGCTCAGCAAACCTTTGGAGGGCAAGCTATTGTTTCAAGATAAAATCTTGCCCCCCCCCCCAAAAAAAAAAAAATATGCACAGAAAAAACTGTTTCCACACTATGCAGGGCCTCACCACCCAATATGGTAATGTAGAAATAATGATAATAATATTTCGGATTTATATAGCGCCTTTTCGGTCAGTATTGACTGGTCAAAGCGCTTCCGATATTATTACCCGGTCACTGGATGGCAATTCAAGCCTTAGCATCTAGGCAGCCAAATAGGTGCTCACATCATATCGGATAATGTGCTGCTGTCTCCTACCGGTCCCCAAGCACACCTGGGTAGAGTGCAGCTTTGTGAATAATTTTCTTGCTGAAGGAAATTAACACCCTGTGTGGAACTCGAACCTACAACCCTCTGGTATGGTATGGTAATGTTGTCACCACAGAGTGATATCACTCTGCTCTCAATCAGATTCACCAAAGTTGTAATTATTACTGTCTTATTCCTCATGAAATCTGATCTTTGAAGGCTGTTTTTCTCAATGTCAAGTGTACTATTAAGTTTATTTATTTATCAAAACATGAATCATACTCCAGGTTCTGAATTTCAGAAAATTCATTTTGCAACAGGAGGAGATCAGCCTATAAGTGTGACTGCCCCATTACATTGGAAAAATGCAGGTGTAAATTTCAAATGGTGTTATCTGATATGGGATGCTGTTAGGTTTGCACCGTTGGTGTTATTGTACACTATCTCAGTATATATTTCAAATAACATCGATTGAATTTAACACCGGTATTCAAGCAAAGTAGGAGAATTTGAACGTACTTCATCCACTTCGTAGTAAGCATACTCGGGTATATTCTCATCAGTAGGATCACATGTGTAGGTCCAGTTCTCAGCAAAGATACCCTCATCTTGATTAGCCCATGAGTAGTCTAGAGTACAATCTGTGATCACATGGGTCATCCTATCAGTCACCTCACATGGCACTGCAATATGAAACAAAATATTATACTTATTTCTGGTGGATGTACANCAGTCACCTCACATGGCACTGCAATATGAAACAAAATATTATACTTATTTCTGGTGGATGTACAAACTAAAATGGCTCTTCCTATTGGCACTTTATTGAGAGTTGTGTCCCCTTCATCCATTCCCGTTACTCTTTTGAGAAAGGAATCAGTCGTGATAATTCTCATTTGCAAAGAAAGCTTGTAATTCACAGAAAAATAGTCCCTATGCATATTCCGGAGAGGTTAACAGTTCTGTTATCGTAGTTTATTAGATTGACTCAGCATGTACTCATTTTCCATTTTTAGATTCATGCCCAAACAAACAATGCATACACATTCATATATCATCCTCGTTTTCACGAAGTGACGGGAGTTACAAATCCATTGAAACGTGTCATTCTATAGAATTGGCTTTTTGTTCAATAGGATACCCGTTGAATTGTTGCTGTATCGGGATTTTTTTGTCTTCATGCAACAATACCCTTTGGCTCCCGTCACTTCGTGAAAACACGGATGATATGACGAATGAAGTCATACAGGTTTAATGTGTTTTTGTTTCTTATTTGTGTACAAGTGAGGTTTGAAGAGTGCACAATCTAATTTGTTTTCTTTTATTAGCCATTCTAAACATATAATAATATTCTTGAATATGAAAGAATTACTAGAAAACTGCAAATTGACACATTGTATTATACTACGTCTACATCTACTTTAGATAAAGGAAGAACAAATATAGCGTATGTGACATTAGAATATGATATTGGTAGAATAATGGCAAGATATAAATGGAATATTGAAAATCTTAAGCCAATACTTCTATTGTTCAAAGGGAATAGCATTAATGGCTGAAGAAGAAATCAGACTGCTCCTGCTTGACCCACTATGTTTAGGCAGGTTTTGCATGTTATATACCTGATCTTTCGTGGAAACTTTGATTTAACAGCGAAATGCAACGTAAAATTTGCCATGGTGCATATCTGCCTTAATCGTTAACCAAACCCAAGAAGACAAGAAATTGTTTGTATGTTCGACTCCNCAGTCACCTCACATGGCACTGCAATATGAAACAAAATATTATACTTATTTCTGGTGGATGTACAAACTAAAATGGCTCTTCCTATTGGCACTTTACTGACGGTTGTGCCCCCTTCACCCGTTCCCGTTACTCTTTTGAGAAAGGAATCAGTCGTGATAATTCTCATTTGCAAAGAAAGCTTGGAATTCACATGAAAATACTCTCTATGCATATTCTGGAGAGGTTAGCAGTTCTGGGCCCCGTAACATAAATGTTTGCGATCAATTGCTAATCTGATAGCGATTGATATCAATCGCAAGTCTATGGCAAATCATGTACTGACGTTTGCAATTGATCGCAAAATCAAATAGCGATTAATCGCAAACCTTTATGTTACGGGTCCCTGGTATCACTGTCAATTAGAGTGACCGTTAACCAGTAACGTACAGTACTAATTTTCCATTCTTTTTATTCATGTCCAGAATTAAAATGAGAACATTTTCATATACATTACAAAGGAAGTCAAGGTTTAATGGTTTTTGTTTGTGTATAAGCGAGGTTTGAAGAGTGCATATGTTTAAAATCTAATTTGTTTTCTTTTAATAGTCATTCCAAGCATACAGGGCTTCTTAGGAAAGTAAAGTAAAGATTATTTCTCAAACCAATTTATTGCCTGTAAAAAGGATGCTAAAAACACATTGCCTTCGTTTTTTTTTCTTTTCTGCTTTTTCTTTATGTTGCTTCCTTGTTCTCTACTGCTTCTCTCCTGTTGTTTATTTTTGTAATATCTGTTTACAGATACAATTGACAATGTAATAATCTGTATATGTTTGCGTGTATATGCCTTTATCATGTATAGATTATTAATATAATTATTAGGGGCCGGCCTTCTAAACAAGCCTCGCTGGACTCTATTTTTTTCATTTTGTTTTTGTCACATTACCATTATCATTTGTGACTGTATACAAGCTATTTGAATTATCAAAAGAACTGAAAAATAAAATGATTTTATTTGGTATGATTTGATTTTATTTGATAATACTAATCGTATATGAAAGATTTTAGATAAAGAATAGATAAAGAAAGAACAAAGATAACGTGACATTGGAAGATGAAATTGGTATACGAATGACAACACATGAATTGAGTATTGAAAATCTTCTGGCAGAAACCAATACTCGTATTCTTCAAAGGGAATGGAATTAATGACAAGAAGAAATCAGACTGCTCCTGCCTGACCAAGATGTTTAAGCAGTTTTTGTATGCAATATACCTGACCTTTTGTGAAACTTTTAAAATCTACTTACACAGCGAAATGCAACGTAAAATTTGCCATGGTGCATATCTGCCTTAATCGTTAACCAAACCCAAGAAGACAAGAAATTGTTTGTATGTTCGACTCCNACAGCGAAATGCAACGTAAAATTTGCCATGGTGCATATCTGCCTTAATCGTTAACCAAACCCAAGAAGACAAGAAATTGTTTGTATGTTCGACTCCCTGCGCTGATTTCTTTATGAATAAATCTACTGAAGATAGGCTCAATATATTTTTACTAAAACATTCATATGCATTAAAAATTCTTAGAAAATTTCTATACAAACAGCTACATGCGGATAAGCATAGAAACATGTCCCTACACAAGGAACAAACATGTGCGCACACACACATACACACAAACACAAACAAACACAGGTGATGCATATTGCCTATCTCATATTTCCTTGATTCCCCCATAGTAATAGGTTGGACGTTTAGATGATAGAAACCGGGAAGGAATCGTGCAATAATCCCCTCCACTACATATGCACAATAAGACCCACACACACAAACTAACAAACCAGGGATAACAAACCCAATACCATCATCACCCCTAACATATATGCGCGCAAATGCACACGTACCCACGCATTGACATACTCACACACACACATACACACACAGAGAACTCACATGGTTTGACTCGTAGCTGTCGAAGCCTCGCTGGACCTACACGATAATTCTGCAAGTCACGGAGGAACCTGGCATCTCTCCAATCCATGTCTTCCTCGTTGTAATACTTGTAACCATAGAGACCAGGTAATAATGTATCTTCTATATAGTCCCAGTACTCTTCTGGCTGACTTTGTGATAGGGCGCTGAATGTCACCGGATCCTTCTCTTGCAAGGTCTATAAAGATATTTGATTTAATTCGGATGATTTTATTCTTTGTCATCCAACTTTTTTAAATAAAAACATGCAGTCAATAACATAAAAAGGAGCAACAAATTATGACTCACGATGTTAACAAAATGATATTAAGAATGATAACAATTCAATGATTCAATATGGATGTCGTTTATATTATATGTAGAAAAATACGAATTAAATGATGATTATTTTGCGAATAGTTGAAAACCCAATTATTAGCATTAACTAAGTACTGCAAAAAGGAATGATTCCATGTTATGTTATAGAGAATCAACACTTCCTGAGCTACTTTAAAAACATGGCTATTATACTCACCCCATTTTCAACATATTCTATGATATAGTCAAACTTATCCGAGACAAACTGATTCCTAATGGTCTCTGACATACGGAACGATTCTGGGTCTCTGTTTGCGTAGGCTAGGAATAGGACGATGATGAGGAAGAGTGCATAGAGCAAGAAATCTTTGACGACCCCTGTCACCTGTACGTCCCGTAGCCGTTCCTTGCGGGCTTGCTGTAAGGTCTGATTGCTCGGTGGAGTCTTTGGGCGCAGGGAGTAGCCAGGAGCTGGGCAGTGAAGAATGTAGCAAAATGAAAACGGTAAGATTGTTAAAGCTTATATTATATCTTCAGTGAAATGGTTACCTACAATGTGGTATACTATATTTACCCCCAAATTTCTTTACTCTTCTTTGAATAGACCATTTGGTTTAATTTTACTTAAATTTGTTTGTTGTTCCAATGATCCCAATTCAAGATTATATGCTTTCGGGATACTCGCCTCCTTTGATTTCATTACTTACTCATGTTGCTTTGCAATGATTATGTCTTTAAAAAAAGGAAATAAATGTTTAATTCAAATTAAACAAAGCAAACCTCGAGCTGCAATATTATACCACTACTAATTTTTCTTACTATTTGCATTTTTTCTTGCAATTATTCTTTTACGTATAACACAATGTAATCTATTTCCGTAAAATTAAGTCTATTGCCAATTCAATGATGAAGATGATGATGATGGCCTCTTGTATAGCGCCGGTCTCTGCCGCCTCAGTTGGGTGCTCATGGCGCTCGAATATTACTCGAAATAATGTCTCACAGATTTCAATGTCCTAATCAGTGCTATGGTTTATCTCTCAGTCCAAGAACTCCCAGCGGTGGTATCATATGGTTAATCTTGTGACGACAAGGGAGTGGGGAACAGATAGGTCTTTAGGTAGGACTCAAAGGTTGATTGTGTCTCTGCTCTCCTGATAAAGTGGGGAAGGCTATTCCACCGTCTTGGCCCAGAGATGTAGAAGGCTCCTTTATAATGCTATTGAAATTGGAAATGGCCTTTAATTGTTGCGTCCACACCGGTAAATACATGGTGTACGATCTATTGTCCCATGCCACATCTAAATTTATGGAAATAGATTATATCGTGTTATATCGATTTATTTCAAATCAGATGAACAAAATGTAATATGAACAGAATGTTGACTGCATATGTTGATGAAGTTTGAATGAATAAATTTCCAAATAAACAATATTAATAATGGTAGGTAACCATTCTGTTGATTGATGTCTCGAATGTCTCGAATCACGATCTGAAAACGATTTTGAACTGGAAGAGATTGGGCTGGTTAGAAATTCTCTTCTAACATTTAAGGTTCGAGTAGGAATAGATGAGGGGAAAAGAAGTATAAGTCCTGTACAATTCCTTCCTAGAAAACAGGGAGTCACATACAAAAACATGCGAAGAGAGATGTTTGAAACACGTTAAAAGACAGAATGACCAAAATGCATACCTTTCCCTGCAGTGAGGGAATCTTCGTGTAGATACTCCTCATCCGTCTGTAGTTTATTGACTGTCTTATCTTTGAGTCCTTCAGCATCAGCATCGTTCATCTTGGACGGTTTCTTGAAGATGATGGACACTATGAAAACAATGACTATCACCTATATATCAAACAGAGAATGAATTCTTTAAAGAATCGTCCAGATTACAAGTTCAAGTCTTGAATATATAGAATTAAAAGTATATATAAAAGAAGATCATCTTCGAAAGATTAAACATTCTGCTCTCGAAAATAAGTAAACTGGTGATAAAAACCATTTTCAACTAATATAACAAAGACTCGCCATCGATCCCAACTGTCACCTCTTTTCTCTCTCTCTCTCTCTCTCTCTCTCCCCCCCCCCCCCCCCCCCCCCCCCCCCCCCCCCCCCCCTCCCCCTCTCCCTCTCCTTCTTTCTCAAGAGCAAGAACAAGAGTAAGATACTGTATAGGTTCATGAATGGAATTACATACATTTTTTCATTTACACTGGCTCTAGTTAAAATATAAATAATATAATCTCTCTCTCTCTCTCTCTCTCTCTCTCCCTCTCTCTCTCCCTCTTTCTCAACAGCAAGAACAAGAGCAATATAATGTATAGGTTCATGAATGGAATTACATACATTTTTTTTTTCATTTACACTGGCTCTAGTTAAAATATAAATAATGTAATATCTCTCTCTCTCATTCTGATTCATTATTGCTCATCATACTCCTGCCACTAAACATGCTTTTTATTTGTTCCATTGATCTCTCAATTAGCATCAGAGATGATGTAGCAGTAATAATTTAATCATGCAGAATGTGGAATAACAATCACCTTCGCTGGTTGGATGACAAATGCCGAGCTGAAGAAGGATGTGATCATCGATCCGAGCCACTCCTCTGCTTTCTCCTTCCCCCAATGCAAGCCATACAACACGGAGAAGAAGCAGGATAAGAAGCAGGCTATGAATGCCAGAGTGTAGGCGATGTAGATGGTCCAATGGGGTAGAGGATACTTCTTCTTTGCAGCTAGTTCTGCAGCAGTAGGCTCAGGTGGTGAGGGGTCAGGCGATGAGGGGTCTGGGTCCGGGTCCAGTTGACCGGATGATATGACAGCAACATCAATTTGCTGCAAAAACAAAACAAATCTTAATCGTGTCTTTTTCCATTAATCATATCAAATCACAATCTATTTACGATCTCCAAATTTCAAATAAAAATCTGCACAAGATCTGCTGTGAGATAAACTTGCATTCTCTGAAGACTTTTCCTAGGTACAAGAATATAATATCTAATGTTTCTGATAACATGATCATTTTTATGATAAAAACTACCATTCGGTATAACTCAAATTTAAATGAGAATTCTTCCATCAACTATTGCATCATGTTAATTACAAGAGTGCGTTGCACATAGCATTGACATTTAATTAACATTAGGATGTGCTGAATAGCATTCTAAAAGATTCTTTTTGGTTACTGACTTGCCGAATGAAACAGTTCAAGGGTTTGACAAAGTGTTGACGGAAATACAATATTCATTTTCTGAGAGAATAATTCATCAAGTCTATCACTGAAGTGATGAGCATTTGAAACTCCACCCGCCCTCGGCAAAAAACCTTGTTATACCTTCTCAGAAATGGCTTTATTGTGTCGCTTCTCTTCGATGTTGAAAAGTTCCAGTTTCTCTTCGTCTTTCTTCTTTGGTCTGCATCGACTGAAGCACCTCCGAATGAGGGCTATAAGAGGGTCCGGCGCATCGGGATCAAGAGGTCTGGCCTTGCGGAAGATCTGGGCGATGATCATGTTGACCGGCATGATTACCAAAGAGCTCTGGAAACCTATCGAGATCTACAAAAAAACAGACCAACAAGAAGAAGAAGACGTCAAATTTTTATTCAGGATTGTTGAAGAAATCTCAATTTCAATATTTTAGGAAAGAAACAAATGTGCGGCAACTGGGTAAGCGGTCTTGGCATCACCTCGCTAAACGGTCCGGTAAAGTAAAGGTTAAATAACTATGCATACCACGGATATTATGGAGGATTGGCTATTATCAGGCATGCCTAGCTTTATATGACTATGACATACAACAACTTCAACAACAATAGCAATCCGCATGCTATCATGATATGATGGCAACAAAATAAATTATATACTGTAGATATTGCTTGTGTAAATGAGGAAAAATAAAAACTGGAAAACAAGATCTACTTTTAATGTGTGAAACACCTGGGTTGTAAGTATTAGGTACACTATTTCACAATGATAGATTGTAATATGGTACTATCTGATGTTCATTCGTGCGAATAGTTTTAACCAGAACCTCCAGAGTCATTGTATATTTCTATATTATTTTAACAGGGTAGCCCCATCAGGTAGCCCCAGCAGTAATAAAAAAAAAAAAAAAAACTATTCTACCTGGGGCCCTGTAAAATAGGAAATGCATGATATAAAAAAGATATACAAAAGAAGGCAGGATGACTATGAAACGTTTTCATTCAAAGTAAATGACATACCTGCTGGGGTGTTATAGTGAACGATCCAATCTTGATGGCCTGTGTATTTGCAGCCGTAGCTTCTGACTTATAGAACATAGCATTGGCTATCATTGAGGTGTAGAGGAGAGTCAAACAACAACACAGCCTCTGACATCGATTGAAGGTGCTTCTTGTAGGACGGCTGAAGAGGGAGAACCAAAGGTGCTGATCTGAAAGGTTCTTACGACCACTGGTGTAGACCAGCTGGCCAACCTATAAACAGAGGATTACAAAACAGAGTTAAATATGAAAAAGTATATATTTTTTTTCATTGAGGTGTAATGGTAATAAGTTATGCTTATATACCGCATGATAACTCAAGAAGTCTCTGTTCTTTACAAAATACAAAAAAAAAATTAATTAATTTACACAATATAACAATTCAAACAAGTAAGTTTTAACAGGTGCTTTGAATATGCTCGGTGTTAATGCAGTTCGTATGGCCAGTGGGAAAAAACATTCACATTCATACGTGGAATATAACGCCATTCATTACATACGAATAAAGAAGGCTTTCCCAAACTTTGGGGCGTGAAAATGTAGCGATCATGGAAAGAAACTTGGCTCGCTCGTATGATATCTTATCATGCGTTATCATCCTTTTACATTCAGGGATTGAATTTACATAATGCTATTTATCATATTGGATTAGTAAAAGATTTTCCAATTATTTGGTTGTAAAACGATATCAAAAACGAAAAGAAAATTGCCGTATATATCCTCTGTCGCTTCGCTCGCTTGCACAAGGCTTTATCATCTTTTTACATTCAGGCATGAAAAAATACAAGTAGGAATTTCCTGAATATACTGGAATTTTGTAAGTAGTTGGGTATCACAAGTGTGATATTTTCAAACTCTTGCTTCGCTCGCTCATTAAGCAAGTTATCAGCCACAAGCTGCATAATGA
>BQKZ01002491.1:26342-36613 GCA_036244855.1 Temnopleurus reevesii
GGGTCGCTATTCATAATAGAAGAAGAGGGTCGCTATTCATAATCAGAGAATGGGGTCGCTATTCATAAAAGAAGAAGAGGGTCGCTATTCATAATCAGAGAATGGGGTAGCTATTCATAATAGAAGAAGAGGGTCGCTATTCATAATGAAATAATAAGATGAATAGCGAGCCTATTTCCCCATTGTGAATAGCGACCCTATTTCGTGATTATGAATAGCAAACCTATTTCATGATTATGAATAGCGACCCTATTTCCCCGTTATGAATAGCGACCCTATTTCCCCATTATGAATAGCGACCCTATTTCCTGATTATGAATAGCAACTCTATTTCATGATTATGAATAGTGACCCTATTTCCCGATTATGAATAGCGAACCTCTTCTGCGATTATGAATATCGATTTCCCGATTATGAATAGCGAACCTCTTCTGCGATTATGAATATCGACCCTTATGAACAATGGCCTTTATGAATAGCGACCCTATTCTCCCATTATGAATAGAGACCCTCTTCTCCCATTATGAAAAGCGACCTTAATGAATAACGACCCCTATTTGTTATTATGGATAGCGAACATCTTTCTGAATTATGTATAGCGACCCTTATGAGTTATTATAAATAGGGGTCCTTATGTATAGTGACCCTTATGTGTTGTTATGAATAGCGACCCTCTTTTCCTATTATGAATAGCGATCCTTATGAATAATTGTTCTTATGCCTTTATGAATAGTGACCCTCTTTTCACTTTATGAATAGCGACCCATCGGTTATAGGAATTTACGTGTTATGAATAGCGGTCCTTATGAGTCATTGATCCTTATGAATAGCAGTCCTTATATGAATAGCGAGCTTGCCCCAATGCACGTGCTTTGTCCGTCATTTAGGAAAATTACCGCTTTTCTCTTTGTTAAACATCGTCAGATGTACAGTATGTACTCGGTGCTTCATCAAAGAAACACACAATGGTGTAATAATGATTAATATTAGAAAAAAGTTTAAAATAAAGTGTAACAAAATTGTGATTTATCGATGTGAAACTTGACAAAGTTAAACACACATGTATGAATGTCCGTAACTGTGTTCTACCGTGATTTAGCATTGTTTAATATATAATTTCTTTAAGAATGAATTTGTGAATGATTGAAAGATGATTCTGTCGTCTGTCAATCATAACCTACCCAAATTCCTCTGGTATCCCACGAGTCTGTGTCATTGTTGAAGTACTGACAAGCCGATATGTAGGAGCTGAAGTTATATGTGAATGGGATGACTGTGGTGTTCTCATCACTTGGTAATGTTAGTATTTCTTTCTCACCAGAACACTTTGAGGTCGTCGAGTTCAACATCTTGAATTCCGCATCGGTACCTGTCCATGGAGAAAAGAAAATGATGAAGGGTTCGAGGAACATGATATGAGCTATCTCCGTTAAATAAAATGGATCATGGGACAATAGATCCGTACGCCGTGTATAGACCTGTGCGGACATAACAACCATAAGCTGGTTCCGTTTTCAATAGCTTTACAAAGGAGCATTGAATAGGCGTTCGACTTCATAATTCAGATCGAGATTATATCGTGTTGAAATTGAAGGTATAATCATCAGGGACAGATAAAAACAATTGTTATAAAGTGGATGTTGATGATGACGATGGTGATGAAAATTCATAATTTGACTTTTAATCAAACGAAAGATCATTGGAAGATGTCCAAATATAGCATCACTACAATCAATTTTGAACGATAACTGCTGAACAGTTGTATGAACATTAAACAATAAAAATGATAATGAACATTTACATAAGTGATTTTACTGCAAATCATGTTGTAGATGTCACTGAAAAGTATACATTTGTCTCAGTGATATAAATGTGTCTTATTGATCCCGATTAATTTGTACTTTTTGGGGACCTTAAATTATAAGATTACTGTGATTACTGTGACAAATAAATTAATAACAAACGTATCGATCAACGATTTTTGTGGAAATGGTGAAGATCGGAAGAACCCTGGCCATACGTTGATTGTAACGTCCGTGTTTTCACGAAGTGACGATAGACAAAGCTGTATCGCTGCATGAAGGAAAGAAATAGTAGCGATTCAAAGCGTATCCTATTGCTTCGTTTATATAAGAGTCGTGTTACATTAATCTTTGGCTATCGTCACTTGCGAAACACGAACGACGAGAAAAGTATAATTGGTATAGAGACACACCTGCAGGCATCACCCCAATGTAGTAAGTTCCATTGCCACAATGTTCTTCCTTAGTAAAGGTGAAGGTATTCCTCGCCTCATCCGCTACTGACTGATCCGACCAGTCCTCTGATCCATTGATCACCCTGGGCAGCTTCTTGACAATGTCATAACTATTATTCAGCGGGTGATATTGCAGCTTGGCAAACACCCAAACACCTCCATCATTGTCACTTCTTATAACGGCACGGAAGTCCTTATCCCGATCAGTGATGTTAAGCCGATGATATGACATGGGCATCCTCTGTGAGATATTGGCTTGGAATACCATTGGGGGTTCCGGCTCAATGTTTGTATCCATTAACAACTCAATAGGCTCTGCAGCGTTCGTTACGTTCAGTTCTGACCCGTCCTCCTGTTTGTAACTGAATTGTGTGACGCTAGAAGTGATCGTATCACTACCTTTGGCAAAGCCAAATGGGTTGCTGTTCTTATCGAAGGTACAAACCTAAAGTGAATGGAAAAATGAAATCAAGCTCAACTCTTTCATCTGCGCCCCGTTTCATACCATTAAAGATTATGAAAACTTTGTCATTAATGGTAACTCCCCTGACAACGATGCAAAACAACCAATCAGAATCCAGGATTCTACCACGCTTACCATTAATGGCAAACTTGTCATAATGTTACGCGTTATGCAACGGTGCCATGAAGTGTAAATAAGAAGGGGCTTGCAAAAAAATAAAGGGTAACCATAAAGAAACCGACAGTGATTGAAATATCATGAAAGCATGTAACTACAAAATGATTTAGTGTTAAATATTAAAAACTTTAACATAGTTAATTGATAAACCTCAGTACCAAAGACTTAAAGTCCGTTTAACACATATAGATGAAATAATAATAATAATAATAATAATAATACATGTGTCTTATATAGCGCACTTTCCACCCTGATTAGGTGCTCAGGGCGCTCAGAGCAAATTCATTACAGAAAAGAAATAACAAGGAAAGTCAAAAGGCACTCTTAAATAAATAAGTCTTATGAGCTCGTTTGCCTCATATCCAATAGAACATTACTTATCTATACAAAGGGAGCAAAAAATGATTTACAAATGATTTGTTTGGGATTAATTGCAACCTTATATCAGAGCCCCCTTCGATCAATCAAATGATAATAATGCTGACAAAATTGCGCAACATACTTCTGTTATGTCTTACGGAGTGAGGAGGTTTGAAAAGCTGAAAACATGTGGGTTTTTTTAATACACCGTATTTAAATAAATGAACTGAACTAAACTGCAACTGAAATTGAACTCCTTGGAGAGGAAAACCCAAATGAAAGTATCCCTTCTTCTCTCAGGTCGACCACACAGAGGACTAAGGCCCCAGCATACCAAACGCGGCACGGCACGGCACGGCAGGGTATTTACGCAGTATCTTGGTCAGCGCGCTCCTCCGCACAAAGAATGTTCAACAATTGGCCAATCACAGGGGGAGACATCGCGTAAAAAAAAAACCGTCCTGTGATGCCGTGCCGTGTTTGGTGTGCCTGATCCTCGAGACTGGGGACACGGCCGATGAATCTACCCAAAGCTTGGAACATGGCAGCAATGGCTTCTCTAAGTGGGTTTACGAAATTGTTTGATGGAAGCTTACAGAGGGTAGAAACCGAGCGTGCTTATGATGTGCGCAGTGTATGATAAATGCTCAACTGACGTGCGGATCATTTGTTGCGCATAATCGCATTTGTGTTCTACCATCCACAAGCCTCCATCCACCGACTTTGAAAACTCACTATTCTCCCTTACTCCATTCCAGCCTCCACAAGCCTCCGTCCACTGACTTTGAAAACTCACTATTCTCCCTCACTCCATTCCAGCCTCCACAAGCCTCCATCCACTGACTTTGAAAACTCCCTATTCTCCCTCACTCCATTCCAGCCTCCACAAGCCTCCATCCACTGACTTTGAAAACTCACTATTCTCCCTCACTCCATTCCAGCCTCTACAAAATCATTGATGGCAATCCCATACCACTGATCCAATTACAGCATCTCCAACTACCGGCCCGATTGTCTTGTAGGCTGCAGGTGCCCCAAGTTCTACTCCTGGTAGCGTAATAGGGTTGTCCCCAGTACCGATGTCTTCTGGTACATTCTTCTGCAGTCGAACACTGATATCTTTGCTCACTGTGACCACTGGATCCTGACCTGGCACTTGACTTGACAGAATCTCGTCATTCGTTTTATCAAGGGTGTCTCCTAACATCATGCTTATCATTTTCTTCTGCAAAGACAAGATTTGAGGAGGTCGGTGTACATGGTTTTGTTTATGGAGCAGTCAGCTAATAGAACATCTATATATATATATATATATATATATATAATATATAAAAATGAATAATAAATAAACATTGAGCACTCTGTGCAGGAATTGACAATATTTTAGCATATATATATATATATATATATATATATATCAATATAGTATGGCTCTGCAAAATGGCTGACAATGCTCAACCACGGAGGGAGCAAAGTATATATATATATATATATACTAAAATATTGTCAATTTATATTTCGCATATATAAGTTCACGTATTGGCACGGTTATATTAAAAGACGAGAGAAGGTGTGCATTTATGCCAATCTTATTTTTATCAAAACGTTCTAAATTTTCGTGGCAACCTGCCCTCTTCTTCAGGGGGGAAACAAAACAAGTCCACTTTGTTTTGTTTGAACATGTGTTTTGTTTCCCCCTGAAGGAGAGGGCAGGTTGCCCCCGAAAATTTGGCATAGATGCACACCTTCTCTCGTCTTTTTTCATATTTATATATCGAAATATCGAACATTTATTATTGTCCAACGGTTTCATTATTTAATTACCTTTGTGACTATATGTTTATGTATACGTCTTTTTACGTCTCTTGACTTGGTACCTGAGGAGTGGAGTTATACCCCATTAGTGGATATACAGTCAAACCTGTCTACAGTGGCCACCCCAATGGAAACGGAAAACGTGGCCACAGTAGACAGGTTCTATAACATGCATTTTCACCTGGAGGGACTCAATCTACGTGGCCACTATAGACAGGTGGTCACTATTGACAGGTTTGACTGAACTAGAGAACTACAAATGGCTTCGCTTGTTTCATCATTTACAAATATTCGATAAATCATTGGCGTGTTTCCATTTTTATCATCAATTGATACTTAAACATGTCAATGGAACACGAACCATCTTCGGTCATCAGTGATAAACCCGCTATCATGTCGTGAACTTAAAGGCGGGGCGACATGACGATCAGGGCGTGGCTAACTGGCCGCTACCATTTTGATTACGAAGATTGACGAACAGAAAAATCACAGCATTTTTAACCTGGAATAGCGAGCGAGCAAGTTATATTTCGCTAGCTCGCATTTCGTCAATCGCATAAGAATGCTTTTCGTACATTTTTAGAAAAATCAAAGCTAAAGAGGGGAGGAATCATGGAATAGAAATTTGTACGAAGTTTCCCGAGTGTCTGAGCTTGGCAAGGTGCGTAAGCAAGGAAATGTTCAAATATCGTTGCTGCCAATACACAACACGCCGTCCGTGCGTGCTCGCAACCGGAAGTCCTTTCGATCATGACGGACTGACTTTAATTGTTTCAAGTTAGGCTCATACTGTGAATAATACAGATAATATTTCACAAAGAATTGTATTCCGCACAATGACTTTTCCCTTGTAATAATTTTGCAAAAGCCCATAAAAAGCATGAAATCATCCATAAAGATATTCCTTGCGTATGATTATTACGTTGCTATTATAATCACTATAGTGACTATAGTTCTCCTCAAAACATTTGATCTTGCTATTAGGAAAACAACTTAAATTTTAACCTTTGACCTCACGCATTGTAACATATCTGGGCCCTGTTGCATAACACGTTTAAACCTAATTCAGAAAATTAAACACGAGTCCTAAATATGCATTCATTATTGGTTGAAAATTGATTTTCTGACTTGCGTTTAACAGCCTTTCTTATGCAATCGTGGTAATGAGGTCCTGAACATGATATGAAGAGTTGGCGGTCTTACCTGCAAATTATCAGATTCTTGATCACTAGCAGCCTCGTCCGGAGAAACCGTGGCAGGCGTAGATGATGCACTCTCTGATGACGTAGATGGTAGTGATGATGCAATTATTCTCCCACAGGTCAAAATGAGTGCTGAAATGGAAAAGTGTATTATCAGTCGTTCATTTTGATCGAGATTGGCTCATATATCAAATTCAAGCTTTTTCTTTCGCTTGTCAATAGCGACTTTAAGCAAAGAAGACGGGAGGGCCGATCACAACGTTAGCTCTAAGGTCCGTTCCAGAAAGGTGCACCAAAACAACGCTACTTCTGGAATGGACCTTAGAGCCAACGTTGTGATCGGCCCTCCCGTATTCTTTGCTTAAAGTCCCCATTGAGCAGAAGGGACAACGGATTTTGGAGAAAGTAAACAATTTCTCCAAAGTCTCCAAAATATCTAAAAGTACACAAATACAATTTCCCTCCCTTATTCTGCAGAGAGTATGAAGCTTTTGCCAAAGCTTGAACGAAGTTTGAACTTTGTCCAAAATTCTTTGTATCTTCTGCTCATATTGAAGAGAGGAGAGACATAACACACAAATGGGGTGCCTTTGTAAGTTCTCAATCACACTTGAAATACGTTTGATATTCTTTAAAACATATATCTCTCTGTGCAGTTCTAAATGAAATGGATCATAGAAAAACTCAGGTATACCGATTAACAATGACAATTGACAGGTGTAAATAACATTCAATATGTATTTGGATTCAATATTCATTTCCAAAGATTATTAGATAGATAGATAGATAAATTTTATTTTAACAAGGTAAAAAAAAATACTGAGTCTGCATGGTTTTCATTAGGGGCTTGGCCTTTAATAGAATATACAAGATAAATTTGCATTTAAATCAAAATACATGTATAATACAAATCTAGTACAGAACAAGTCAATAAAATAATACAGAATAAAAACTAGATGAATACTCGACCGCGCACAAAATTTATGCCTCCTCCATCACGCAATCAGAAAGATATGTGCGGCTTGTTCTATGCCATCGGAAATCAAAAACATTTTACAAATTTTGGGCACTGCGACCTTTGACCCCATGAACCCCAAATCTCATCTGTTCTTTCATACATGATAATTGAGCTTCACACTGTAAGTTTGAAAGAAAATTGGTTCAATTTTTCAATAAGAAGTCATAATAATAATGAGCTTTATCAAGTGATTATGTACAAGTTTTTCTGCCTGGTGACCTTTGACTTTTGACCCCTGAACCCAAAATCTAATCAGTTCATCGTCACATGCTTATNGTTGCATTATCTTCATTCTTCTTTTCCTTCCAAGATGGCGTCAAACGTAAATGGCAAGAAAGGGTGGCCCTCTCCGTGGTAAAATTTACTCTGGAATTCAATCCTGAGAACATATGAAAGAAGGGATAAAGGAGATTGAAGAAAGTCATGTGAGGAATTACATTAATAAACATAATAGTAATATTCATGAAATATAGAGCACTAAAAAGAAATCATTTTCACATTTCAATGTTGATAATAACATTTTGGTTTGGGGGTTCTTTAAGACTAAGAAATTGTTGAAATGAAATAATAATCACAAGCAAATGAATTGAATTAAATTGAAAATGTTTAATTTGACTAAGAGACATTCAAAATTACAGTATAAAGGTATTAACGTATTGAATTTATAATATCAATAGCAATTAAAGCCCCTGTATAGTTTTGGTAAAGCTTACAGAAGTGTGAATTCGGGGGATATTTACCATGACATATAGTTTCTATACACAATTCAAGACCATAGCACATTTTTCTACGAGAGATTTCTTTTGAAAATTTGAATTTGACCGTTAAATCGTATTTAGCGCCCTCTCTTGGTTACAACAATATTTTGCTTATTATAGGGCATATACAAAAATTATTTCCAAGATTTTATTAAAGCATGCTAAAAAGGAATACATAAATAATAAATTCTGAACTTTTCATCCAATTCTGCTCATGAGAAGCTGTCCTTTATCAAGAAAGAAAATATTGAATTAGCGTCGTGCGCTACGACGCTAAAATATTTCCCACACTTTAGGTTATAACTTTTCCAAATTTTGTTAATTTTTCGTACAATCTTTTGTACAACATGTTCATGATATCATGTTTCTTTTTAAGTAGATTTGAAGACAAAATTTAGCAATCAAAATATTCGCTTTTACCAAAACTGTACTTGGGCTTTAAACTCATGAGTGGCACACATGTCCCGTTCTTGGGCGCACCTAAGGCTTTCAGCACCTTTCCAACGATAGAACCTTGATTCGAGTTTTGAGGTCTTTTTTACTTACAATCACCGGTTCTTTTGGTGTCCTCTGCGTTATTTGATGACAGACGACCATAGGAAGAAGCCAGTTCGTCCAAAGATATCACCGCATTCAACTGTGGATGACATAATTAATGATTGATAGCTTTTCTTCAACTTTGTTGTCAACATTAATTATTCATTCATACGTTGATGGCAACTATTTTAGAGAACACGATATAACTATATCCGTAAAATTAAGGCAAACGCCAATTCAGTGCTCCTTTGCAATGCTATTCAAATCGGAACCGGCTTGTGATTGTTGTGTCTGCACAGTTCAAAACACGGATCTATTGTCCAATGACCCACTTTATTTTACGGAACTAGTTTCTATCGAGTTGATAATAATATTTCTGCAACCTTTATGTCACAATTTATTCATTCATACGTTGATGTGAAGTATAGGCTCCCTTTGTTGTCCAAAGTATTTTAATAAACAATTTATATTTCGAGGATATATGAATGCATGAGGTTTGTACGTAATTGAATGATCGAATGAAGAAATCACTCGAGACCTCTTGAAACTTGATTGGAGAAACCTAAAATCATTATGCTCTGGCCTGTACAGTGACTTGGGAATCCATGCATTTGGAAATCATGTGCAGAAATTAAATTTTATTTTATTAATCTTGGTTGCACATTTGCTACCATAATCGTCATTGGTTAAAATAATGTTCTTTATCGCATCAATTGGCCCTGTATATTTTGCCCTCTTTTTCAATAATACAGAAAATAATGATAATATTAATGATACTACTACTACTACTACTACTACTATTACTATTAATAATAATAATAATAATATATATGATTTATATTACTACTATACTACTGATGATAACAGTAATCATCGTAATAATATTGGCATTTATATAGCGCTCTTACAGAAATATGTATCACAGCGATCATCATCATCATGATCATCATAATAGTAAAAACTAATATAACGCACGTGTTCACTCTAGTACGGGGTGCTTCGGGCACTTTGCATTATCATTATCTTGGCTTTAGCTCATCCCCACCAGCGCTCAAATACTCCAAAGCATCTAGGTACCCATTCACCCGGGTAGAGTGCAGCACAATATTTATACATTTCTCACTGATGAAAATTGACGCCTTCGGTGGGATTCAAACCCCAACTCTCTGGTTGAAAAGCGAGTGTCAGAACCACTACATCTGGGCGGTGTACGAAAGACTTTAAGAACGACTTTACGCACGACTGGTATCAGTTCTTATGCTGAATGATCGAAAATCTTGAGCGTATTATACTCGTTAAGAGAGGGCGCTTTGCAGGGCAACCACGGTTGTTTGTTTTGTGCTCAAATTTCATCAGCAATTTGAAGTTTTATGGACTTTATGAACAAGAATCGGAATATTTTCAAGGAGAGCTAAGGGAGACTATCTGTATGATCTCATAATGGAAAGCCAGGCAACGAGAAGTGGGAGAGAAAATGGTGTTTTAGGTCATCAAAATGTGCCACGCCCATCTGCGAAGGTAGACAGCGGTGCACCGACATACGCTGAGCGAGCAGCCCCGGGAGACTCGGCGACCACATCCATCGAAGGCAAGCCGGTCTTCATTAGACAGGTGGACATACAGAACGCTAAAAACAACGCCCCAACTGGAGAGGAAATATACGTGAGTCTATCAAGTAAGATTA